>VZRF01013940.1:1565968-1629770 GCA_013396875.1 Vireo altiloquus
CTCGCAGCGGAGCTCAGGCTCCCTGTGCCCGGCGTCGTCCGTGCCGTGCCCGGCGGGCTGCGCTTCGCTCCACGCGTGGAACCGTGGTGCGCACTGGGTGTGGGGACAGCGCCGGCAGCGCGGGCGGCGCGGGGCGATCACAGAATCACAAAATCAGCTAGGTTGGAAAAGATCTCTGAGATCATAGAGTCCAGCCTTTGACCAAACGCCACCTTGTCGACCAGACCGTGGCACTGAGCGCCACTTCCAGTCGTTAACACCTCCAAGGATGGTGACTCCACCACCTCCCTGAGCAGTCCCTCATATCAAGGGAGATATCACCCTTTCTGTGAAGATTTTCTTCCTAATGTCCAACCTAAACATCCCCTGGCACAGCTTAAGACTGTGTTAGCTGTCGCCAGTTGCCTGGGAGAAGAGGCCTGTCCCCATGGCTCCTTTCGTGTACACGGTGATGGCACTGGTGTCCCATGCACGGAGCTGCCTGTAGCTGTCACACCTGTGTGTTGTGTAGGCGTCACCTTCCATTGCAAGCCACGCTTCTACCCTGGCTCTTCTCCACAACCTTCTTACACTACCGTGGAAGTTAACCTTATACAGTTTAACTTTAAAACATCGTTCAGCCCTTCCATGTGAAATTCACCTCCTTTTACCCTTCGGTATAAACCCCAGCTGATGCTGCCCTGCCCTCGCTTTTGTCACTGTCTCTGTAGTAGCTGCTGTGGTAGGAGTGAAAGATCAGGGCTCCTTCGCAAGACGCTACACAGCATGTAACTAACTGTAGGTCCCTTTTAAGGCAGAGACATACATTAGTGTTTACTTTCATGCATGGCAAGTTCTGTCACTGACTGTTTACATAAATTAAGCATATTTAGCATGTCCTAAGCACAACACTGCAGAAAGCAGATGGATGCAGCAAGCAGGTGAAAGGAAGGCAAAATAATGACATATATGAAAAAGAGTAAATTACACCATGCCTGTTTTTAACTATCCGCTCATTATTTCAGAAAGAAAGATAAAAGCATGAAGATTGTGTAATAAGTGATAGATGGAAATAATTCTTCATTTACTGTTGAAATGTCCAAAGAATTAAATTATAACACAGGCTGATGTGTACAAATATACAGGAAGTGACAGTATTTTCAGTTTGCTAACGTAGACAATTGAATTCATAAGTTATCTTTGTGTGATCGGCAAAATGGACCAATTTTGCTCCCAGAATTACTTTTTTTGTGTAAGGCAGCAATTTTATGATTTTATGCTTTTGTTTTTTTTTTTTTTTTTTAATTTCCCAGTGCATCCTCTTCAGTTCATGTTTTGACTTTCTAGTTGTGTAAAAATACAGCCTGAAAATGCTAAAAATTTAGTTTCATTCCAGGCTTAGCAGAAAGAAACAGGATATGATACACTTCACTGGGTATCTCTGAAATTCATGTTTTATTTGTTCTGATTAATTTAAATTATTTTCTGTCATCTTCATATTTTGCTACCTCATTGCTTTCTTGGCCTGCCAGATTATTAATAATCATCTCTAGCATAATGAAAGTTAGAGTGCTGTAACATCTGCTTCTAAGTTTTAACCACATTGTTCCCTCATATTTTCTGCCTCTTGCTCAGTTCTTTGTAAGTTTGTCTTTTACCATCACAGTGCAACATTAATTCTGTGTGACCTATTTTGATTTTGTCCATATTGCAGTTACTGCACGACTTCATCTCATCTTTGTAACTCTTCTAGTGGCAGCAGCATAGCTATGGGAGTGCAGAGCGCTGTGGTGGCTCTAAACCCAGGTATTTACTTACTGTCTTAGCTGGGTTTTGCTGTGTTCTTCCACAACTGCTCAGGTAGCAATATCTCAGGCAGCTTGTAGAAAGCTACCTTAGGCTTGAATTTCTGCTGGCTGACTGGGACTTAGAGATGATGCCCCTTTCCTTGTCATTTGGGGCCATCCTTTGCAAAAAGCTGAACATTTGCTTACCCTCAAAATGCAGAAATTATAGGTTGAATTAAAAAAAAAAGTGGCTAAAACACATTTAAATAGGACTTTCTATGTAATAGTATTTTTTAAAATCTAATTCAGTGGCAGAATTCCCAACAGCTACAAAAAAGGTGTAGATTAAGCAGAAGATAGTATCTAGTGTGTTTTCATGTAAGACTTTCCCTGTCTGCATTTAGGTTATTCCATCTCAAATCAGATTACTTAGACTGTGTTTTCAAATGCATTTGAAAACATGATGATCATCCTAAAAAAGAGGTACTATACAATATTATTCTAGAAAACTGGCTTAATTTTACATGTACTACATCACAGAAACAATGTCCCATTTGAAAAGTTTCTATACCTATAAAACCTCTCTACTTGTATTATTAGTGTTTTGTCAAAAATGCCCATGAAGAAGCTTCATTTTGGTGTAGATCAACAACTTAATAAGAGTTACCTCTTATTCTATTCATGAGATTATCACTAGAAGGGTAATAATGACATTATCAGTGAGTGTGCTATTGTGACGTCTTACACTGCGCTGTCCTACACTGCATGCAATTCCTGAAGGCTTTTGTAAGTCGAGTGTAAAAGTTTACCAGTTCATATCACTGGGATTTTCAGCCACCTAACATTCATTTTTTATCTATGCAAATGATACTGTGTTTTAGTCTGTGGAGAATTACAGTCACTACACTTGCTTCTCAAGATAGATAATTGTAGAATTTTCCATTTTCTTGCTATACAGTTCTTTGGATTCTTCCAATGAAACTAATTGTTGCCAACTAATTGTTGCCAACTAATTGTTGCAACTTCACATGATTTTTTAACCTAAATAACATGATGCTCATATGTAAAAAAAGTCGAGGTCTGACCCAAAGCTTTCCATTGAAAGCATGTATTTTTTATTTTACCATCAGAATGAACAGTGTAAATATAAAAATTCTTAGCTTATGAATGAATAGCATAACAATGTGAGTACCTGCTCCTTTTACAGTCTTCCATGGCTTGCATGCCTTTAGGCTTTGAATCTCCTAAACATTCTGCTTATACCTTTGAAAGAAGCCAAGTGAGGTCCTAAGACTCTGGTTGTGTCAAGGGAGATAGATAGGCATCTCCAAAGGGAAATTCGAAATCTAATGAAATCGAGGATCCTCATCTCCTTTTTTCTCTCTCTCCTTTGCTCCAGAGTAGACAATTCAATATTAAAAGACAAAGTAGTCTGAAAGGACTCACTATCTCAGCAGGTGGTTTATTGGTAATGAGATTTTTTTTTTTTTAAATTTAGCATGATCTCCCGTTTTGCAAACACCAATTTAAATGCAGAATACCATTTTGGGGTTTGCATTTCCCCCTTTCTCTTTTATGCTCAGTACTTGCTAAGAATATGTTTGTGTTTATATTTTATGAGAATCAACAGCAGAAAAAATAGAATTAGAAGGAATTTGAGTCTATATCTACATCTCTAGCTGTATGCTTTATGTTCTGCCAGGCCTTTTGAAGGAATGATTTCCTTTCTCCCTTCTATGTTCCCTTGGTGCAGTTTTTGCACGCTGAGATGTACTTGTCTGTTAGATGGGGAGCTGAAAGCAGCAATGCGGCTGCAAGGATTGGCAGAAGGGAGCTGCTTCAAGGCTCTGTGATTAAACGAAGCTGCTGCAACACACTGCAGTTGGAAAAGGGTGAGATTCTTAATGCTCAACAGCAAACAATGTGACTGATTTTATCACTTTCAAAATGAGTATAGATTGTCTTGCTTCTTTAATGTGCTATATATAATTATATAAAAATGACATTTTAATATATGTATTATCTTACATCTCTCATTCATTTTAAAAATAATACCCCTAAAAATATAGATAAAACAAAATGTACTTACTTTACTAAAAAATGCAATTTTTCTTCTTTATGAAATGTAGTGATTTCTTGTGTGCAGATCACCTTAGTTTCTGTCAAACCAAATAAATTATACTTCAGTCTTTTTATTAATGAGAGCATTTATTACTCTTCAATTTCTTAGGCTCGTGGAATGAAATGCAAAGAAAATACTGTTTATGTAACATCATCTCTGATGTTGTATAATACAGTCACAACTGGGGAGTGTGTGCAGTGCCTAACTTTAGATCCTACATTTGATAGCTAAATACTTGTCTGTTTGCTTACATTTCCTTTCATGTCAATGAAAATACAAAGAAGCTCTCATAGGGTGATTCAGGCTGGGAGCCTGGCTAGCAAGAGCCAAGGATAGAAATATCTAAGTTCAGGCACCTAAATGAAATGTCTAAAGCTGAATGGCACGAGCCCAAGTTTCACTCCAGTAGGCTGCCTCCCACAGAAGCTGTTCCAGTTGTTCTTCTTAAGTGAGGCATTTGCTCAAGCAGAAAAAAAAGGTTGATGTTCTGGACCTGAGAAATATAAGCTTCAAGTAAATAATGGGTGTTTAGAAGGATAGGAATGACAAAACTTAGAAGCATTTCATTTTCTGCAAATGTCCTAAACATAGCTTTCCTCTGCCGTTTAGCTCAAGGCAGAACTTTTACATACACAAAATAATTCCTATGAAGTCACGCTGGTCATGTGCTCTTGAGATGTTCCAACAGGGCTTTGTTTGCTTATTTGATCTGTGAGTAATTGTTCTTAGCTAAATTATTATAATTGTGACATGCAAAAATTGGAACCCAACTGTAGAAATAATAGCAAATCATGAAAAAAAAACAGAGGAAAATGCCACAAATTGCTGCTAAGTTAGCAGATTTATTATTAATGGAATTCTTAGTTTAACCAGCACACATCAAAGCAAACAAGATACCACCTAACCTCTTTTTTGACACCAGATTATCTTACTCAGTTTGTAATTTGTGTCATTATTTTTATTATTAATATTTGTCATACAGATCTGTATTATTAATAATACACTTCAATGCTGTGATATGAGTGTATTTTCTACTAAAAAATGGTGGGAAGGGTAGATGGAGAATAAGCAGACTATTTACTTTCTTATGGACAAAATGTACTCACAACTTGGTAGATACATAGGTAGTTATCTTTGTGTAATTAAACTGCACTGTGAGACATGATGAGTTTGCATAATAGTCTTTATTTCAGAGGTAATACTTTTTAATATGATTTGGTTTGAGAAAACAGCAGTGAATCAGCAGTCTTGGACCATAATCATAAGAGCAGGATGTACTGCTAAGAGTGGAGCTGCATCTCAGAAAGTGGGCTACCGGACATGAAAGCAGTTCAGAACCAACAGAGATAAAAGAACCATCAGAGAAAAGAGATGTTAAACAAAACATTGAAAACTTATTTCATAATTCCATTTGCAATGGAATCTCTCCATCTCTAATACTGGGTCATCTTTTTCTGCATCTGTTAACCCCTAACAGAAGTACAGTCCTCTGCCCACACCTTTCCGATTGCCAACATCTCTATTTGTCAAAATCCTGCCGCTGCTTCTCTCCCCAAAATACATCACACAGCCTCCAGTCTTGTACCAGCTATCAGATATACCAGCTTAAGAAAATCTTATCAAAAGCAAAGCAGTGACACAATATTTCTTTTACAAGAACCCCTCTCTTTGTAGTAGTTTCAAGTTTAGGAACAGGCAGAGTTGGAGTACACATTTGGATCAGGATGCTTAAGAGGTACTGATGAACTACTTAGTAATGAATTTTCCATTATTAAGGAATTTATATCTGTGATTTCTGTAACTTCCTGTTGAAGTGAGTTCTCCATTTAACCAAGTTTGAGATACGTGGAAAAATATTTACCCATACCATTAGTCTAGAACCCATTTTTCACATTCGGTGGTGAAAAATGCACTGCCACACTGAAAAAGACCAATATCAGCATATTATTTTGAAGTAACATTGAAAATGATAATTTATACATATTTATTAAAATACATAATATAAAAATATAAGATATTAATACTGAGCTACCTGTACTGATTCTTTTCTATCAGATAAAAAAAAAAAAGTTAAGCTTCAAAACAAGTGCTCTGTAGCATATCCTATCACCATGTATGCTTGCTACAGAACTCATGGGCCTTTCCCCAACGTCAGACCTCAGGGAGCACCTGGGGATTGATTTATTTATTTGATGTGGGAACTTGAAGAGGGGAAGATGAGGAGGGTTGGTGTTCTCAGAGCCAACCTCCTAAAACTCTATGTGCTTGAAAATCATTTATCTGTGAGAACCATCCTTGGTGGTTTAGCCAAACATCAGACTCTACTCTGAAGTGTTTCTTGTTCCCGGGGCCTCCCCGAATAACTTCCATTCCCTTTTGAATCTCTGTGGGAAGCCCTTATTGTTAAGTTTCCATCCATTCTGACTTTTGCCTCAGGTCCCTGCCTGACCAACCTGGATCACTATTTACCCCTTTGATAAATGGCTACCTAGAAACAGACACTAGACAAGAATCAAGGAATAAAATAGGTATTTATTTGAAAGGCCTTCAAAGGTACACCCTGGGGGTCCAGAGGCTCTTGCCTCAGTGGATCTCAAGATGCATGACAGGTCACAAGTTCTTCACACCTTTATACGTTTGGCTCATTTGCATATCAGCATAAATTCACCAATTAAAACTTTAGCTAATTATGTCATTTCCCAAGCTTGCCCTCCTCCTCCCCAAGATGAAGGTTTACACTTTTGGGCCTAGGATGGTCTGGGTGTCCTTGAAGAGTAGGCCTGAAGAGGCTTTGTTATGTCTATCTCAGCATAAAAGAGCAACAGCTAACGAGCTACAAGAAACTTCAGAGTTACTCTAGCAGTACAGGATTTGAAAAAATATAAAAGTTAAAACCTAAAGCATCACCTTCCTCCCTGGAATGTCCCGTGCTCTCTGCTGCACTGAGTAGCCCCTTACCAGGGTCACATGCCCTCTTCCAGAACAGCTGCTTCCTCCCAGAGGAAGGTTCTACCAAAAAGTAAGAAAGGGTATCTTGTACATATGACATTTTAAATTTAAGATATGGATTGTTGTCCTATGAATATATCTTATTATGTAAGAGAAGGAGAATTTTAATATTTTTACTTGCTCTTGTGACTTGTTCAGCGTTGATGGGAAAGTAAACAAAGCTAAAGGGAGAACAGTCTGGTGTGGCTGTCATAAACAAATAAATATGTAGCAAGACAGAGCACTTTAAACAAATGCAGCAGATACTTTGCAGTACTGTTGTCTCAAATAAGCATTCTAAACTTCTCTAGTTATATTTATTAGTCTGTGGCTGCCTGAGATATCTGTGTCTCTGGAGATTACTAAAAAATATTCATATACTTGCTAGCTTATCCAAATTAGGTATAATATAGCAATAATAAATGTTTGCTGTGTGCATAATTTTTTTAAAATTTTCAACAAGGCTACTTACATTTTTAAAATTTGGCAGTGTATTTCATGTTTTACAGCACTGTACACTATATGAATAATTTTCCTCCAATTTTCAGACTCTTAATGATAATGATTTTTGTCCCCATAATTATTTTCTACATGATGTCTAACATTCTGGTCAGCATACTTCAAGTCATTCTCAGGTGCTGTTTAGTTCAATAATGAGGCCATCAGTGTCTGTAATTTTGGAGGTGAACCAAAAATCATGGAGTTAGTTACATTAGTTCAAAATCAACTCACTGTGAAAATAAGATTGCCCCTAGTTCTTCATTATGTGATTGCAGGCTGCTGCTAACTGGGCAGTACATTGTAACACAACACTGTATCACAGCAGGAACAGCAAAAAATTAAAAGCAATATTGAATTGAATGAGTTTTAATAAATCCAGAAACTAATAAAGGCCTATAGACTAGGTATTTTAATTTACCATTTTTTATAATGTCTTTTAATCAGATTTAACAAGGTCTTGGAAAATGCTGAGTATATTTTACTTCCAGTAATCATAGCATCATAGAAAGGTATGGATTGGAAGGAACCTTACAGATCATCCAATTCCAACCCCTCTGCCATGGAAGGACACCTTCCCCTAGATGAGGTTGCTCAAAGGCACATCCAACCTGTCCTTGAACACTTCCAGGGATGGGAAGAGTCCACAATCTCTCTGGGCAACCTGTTCCTGTGCCTCACCACCAACAGAGCAAAGAATTTCTTGCTTATAATGTAAACCTGTTATCTTTCAGTTTAAAGCTATTCCCCCTTGTCCTATCACTACATGCCGTGGTGAAAAGTACCTCTTGAACTCCCTCATAGGCGCCCTTTGGGTGCTGGAAGGTGTCCTACATTCCCCCCAGTGCCTTCTCTTCTCCTAGTTGAACAGCCCCAACTCTCTCAACCTGTCTCCATAGAAGAGGTGCTCCTCTCAGCATCTTCATGGTCTCCTCTCGACTCACTCCAACAGATCCATGTCCTCCTTATGCCTCAGAACTGGACACAGTACTCCAGGTGGGATCTCACAGTAGCACAATAGAGGGTGAGAATCACCTCCTCACCCTGCTGCCCGCACTGTTTTGGGTGCAGCCCAAGACCATTTGGCTTTCTGGGCTGCAAGTGCACATTCCTACATCATGTCAAACTTCTCATCCACTAACACCCTTAATTCCTTCTCCTCAGGGCTGCTCTAAATCCATTCTCCACCCAGCCTATACCTGTGCTTGGGATTGCCCAAAACCAGGTACAGGACCTCACAGTTTGCCTTGTTGAACTTCATAAGGTTTGCACAGGCCCCATTCTCTGGCCTGTCAGGCCCATCCAGATGGCATCCCTTCCCTCCAATGTGCTGATCACACCACACATACTGGTGTCATTTGCAAACTAGCAGGGGCTGCACTCGATCCCACTGCTCATGTCACTGACAAAACTATTAAATTGCAGTGATCCCAATACTGATCCCTTAGGAACACCACTTGTCATTGGTCTCCACTAAGACATTGGGTCATTGATGACCGCTCTTATAGCGTCACCTTCCATCCAGTTCCTTATCTACCAAGTGGTCTGTCTATCAAATCCATGTCTGTCCAATTTAGAGACACAATGTTGTGCAGGACAACATCAAATGCTTTGATTTTGCCAGGCACCAAGGCAGGGTTGCCTGCACCTTCCTTTTTCCTGCTTTTTTAAAAACGGTTTTATGGCTCCCCTTTCCCAGTCAATGGGAACTTCACTGGATTGCCATCACTTCTCAAATGAGATGCTTAGCCACTTCAGCCACCGTTTCCCTCCAGATCTGTGGATACATCTCATCAGGTTTTATGGACTTGGGCACCTTTAGGTTCCTTAGACTCAATGGTTCTGTGGTTTTGGGCAGTAATTTTTATCTCCAGGTCAGAAGTTGGATGTGTAGCTAAAAAATCTCTCTGTAATAAACTTGTCATCCCTCACGTTGGTTAATTTAAAAAATAATTTGATAAAAAGAATGTTTTACCTGGAATGCTGTTCTAAGTTAGAAGAGCTAGTATCTCCCCAGTTAATAATTTGAGAGTACAAATAATTTTGAAATAACTAAATGAGAACTGTGTAGGTCTGTGAACACAGCAAAGCAATTTAAATCTGTTCTTTTTATTTTACTATACTTTGTCATAAATGTTAGACTGTACACACAGACACAGATGTGTATGTGCTCATGTGGAGCTCTTGATTACATAGATCCCATCTTCACATTTCTTCAGTATTTTAATCATAAACGTTCCAGAAGCTGATTACAACCTACAATTCCTGTGCTCCTAGCTAGTCTTATGAAGACACAAGACAGAGGAGGGATGCAATTCCTCATTCCTTTTGCTCTGAAGAGCTGTCCACTAATAAATGCAGAATATGTTTTGCTCTCATTTCTGAGTTGAGTGACTCTGCAGGCATACACAATCTGGAAACTGAAGAGGAAGCCTGGATGGCTCAGCCTAAAGGTTTGTTGCAAGTGTTAGTCTCAGTGAAGATAACGTTTCCCTTTAGATCCTGCTGAGCTTGCCTACTGGAAAAGTGACAGCTTAACTATTGGTTAGCAGTCAATAAATTAATATGGAGAAGTTAGTTAGCAGTCAATAAATGAAGGGGGAGGGGAGAGGAAGGGAGAGGAGGGGCACCTTGCTGTGGGCTTCTAGTCCTTAAAGGGGCCTTATAAAAAATAGGGAGAGTGAATGCTAGTGCATACCTGAGTCCAGATTTATTTAGCCCCTGGTCCAACAGCTTCCTGAATGCAACTTTTTTAAAAGTTTACAACCCTGAATTCTGCAATGCAGTTCATTGCACAGCCTTTTCTCACATTATTTTCTCTCCAGCCTTTTCTAAAGCAAGTTTACCAATTTCTCAAATGATTACTATCTCATTGCAGATATCTTGGCTAAGATTCACTTAGCTGAATTTAGACATTTAGACATTGGAGTAACCCTCTGCATTTTCAGTTAGACACACTGTCTTGCCAGTATAGTCAGTTGTAACAAACAGGCATTTTTAATCTTTTATCTCAGACTTAACGTTTAAATCACTTGATATTTAATGTCAGCCCAGAAGTGCCTATTTTTTCCCGCTGGCTATAAAGGGAACCTTGAGTGGTTAGCTCAGATGCAGATGTCCTAAATTAGGTTACACGAAAAGCACCCTGTACTTTTCAGACTGAAAGAAATATTGTTGATTGTAAAAATGGCAGTCCTGGTGCTCAAATCTGTGGGTCTACACCACTGACCCAGTTGCTTCACTGTTGAATTTGCATTAATTTAGATTATATTTCATCTTCTGCAGACATAATGTATTTTAGAACAAATAGGGAGATCCAGTCCATGTGCCAACATTTGAATCTAATAATCTCTTAATCAGTACTCTGGTTTTAATCTTAACTTTTAGATAAACTCAGTAAGAAATGGATAATAGGTCAAATGAGGTTTTACCTCTTGGACCCACAGCATGTTGATATTTCAGAAGTTTAGGTGGAAATGTACTTAATTTAATCTTTATTATACAGAGATTGCCATCACTGCAAGTCATTTTACATTCTCTCTGTAGCTGGGGACATATCACCACAAGGTAATGTATCTTTTGTCTTAGAGTCTTAGAGGAATCACCACCGAGATGAGAATCTCCCACATTGGATATTTAACTTTTAAATTACAGAAGTGAGGTGATAATTAGGTACACATTGAAAGGGCCCAGAGTTTAGAGCTCACTTGCTTGTTACCAGAATGATCCCTTTCAACGGCAATGTTGTAAGAAAGCGATGGGTTAGTTTTTAATGTCACATGATGTTCTAGATTATTTGTCTTTACAAAACAGATGCATTCATGATCCTTAACTCTGATGCCATTCCAAACTAGTGAAAGTCCTAATAAGTGTTTTTTCTCATTCAACTTAACATGAGCAGTAGTGTAACTGACAATTTGTTGGTTCCCTTGAGAAATTTATCTCACGGTCCCCATGAGTTCAGAGAATCACAGAATCACAAAATATGCTGAGCTGTTTAAATGTGGGTTAGTGTATATACATAATTTGTGTGTGTATATGCAGCTACACACACACCCACACACATATATTAAAGCTACATTATTTACTGCCAAATTTTGTGTGTTCAATGATTTATTGTCTTCTTTACAAAATTTGTTTAGAAATTTTTGAATTATCTACTTACCTACCTCTTAGTTGTTCTTTAGGCAGCTGAGTAATTTTACCTACCTCTTAGTTGCTCTTCAGGCAGCTGAGTAATTTAGAATAGGCCTTCCTATAGGAATTAGCTTTCCTATGGATTGGTCTCTCTCATCAGTTTGTTGATGTTTAACAAAATATCTGAGCTATTTCATAGATGCTTTACTGGACATCTGAGCTGTATCATAGGTATTTCATCAGCTTTCTTTTCTCATGTTGAGTCTATTCTTAATTTCCATCTACAGTTGAAATGGGGTTAATGTAGGAGTTTTGTAAAGACTTATTGAAGTGTCGTTTTTAATGTATACCTGTGTTTACACATAAAAATTCCTCATATAAAATTGTATGAATGTACATAACTTTGATATTCAAAAATATGTATGATAATTTCATAGAGATATAAAGCCAACATATATGTAATTGATCAATCTTTTATGTGAGACCAGTGATGATCAGTTTACAAGATAAATTAGAATATATGCCTACAGTCTTTCTCATGTTGATAGTTGACCATGTTTAAGACTGAGCCAAGCAGGAGCAAGAAGCTATTTCATTTTGCAATTGTTCAGCATGAACCCCAAGAAAAAGTTCCATGTTCTTAAAGCATTTTACCCCCTAAGGCTTTTATTCAGCAAATAAATTTCTAATTCATATTCTTGAAAAAAGAACATTAAATTCTTCCTGTATTTCCTCCACACATATTTTTTTTCCTAAGACTATGAAAAACATTTAAAAGGATGATTCTGTTTTAAATAATTAACTGATCCCTATTCATATCATGAGTATTAATGAAATTCCTTGTCTCTTTCAAACTAGCGGCACCTGAATAGATTAAAATAGATTAGAAAGAATAATTGCTGAATTTAAAAGTGAACTGCTTATTAAATCAAAGTAGTCTAGCAGTTGTTTTAGCAGGCAGTCAGTGTGGAAACCTTTTACCAGTTGCTAGGATGTCTCATTTATAGTGTTGACCTTCAGCTGTATCAAATCACTGCATGCTGTGAAAGATACAGTGAAAAGTGTGGAGAAACACTTTTCAGTGAAAGAGTGAAGAGGAGCAGCCTACCTACCTGTACGTGCCACCTGATTTCTGGGACTTGCTGAAGACAGACACAATGCTCTGGCAATTTACAGCAGTGCTGGGAATGCCTGGGATCACAGGAATATATACTCCAATTGGAAACTATACTCCCATCCAGCCCACTCAACAGATGCTGAGTGGTGATGACTGGACATTTTATCCCTTTGTCTACTGCAGCAACTTTTCCTGTCTTCCAGTGTTTTTCTGTGTCTGTGGAGAAGATCTTTGTAAATAAATAGATATGTATAATTAACAGTATAGCTACACTGTGATTTCATGGTACATATCAGAAAGCATCTTCTACATGAAAACACAAGAACAAAGGGCTGCAATTTTTTCAAGATAATGAGAAAGAGGCAGTGTTTTGGTTTTTATATTTGCATTTTGATTATAAGCCATTTAGAGTATTTCATCATTATGACCTACAGTTTCCTCAAATACTACCAACAGTATTCTTGCTTAAGGAAGTTAAGAGAGGTTCAACGTTGTCAGTTTCATTTGCATCATTTATCTTTTAGTCATAATTTTAAATATAGAAGATATTTTATTCCAGTAAACCATAATATACTTCCAATGGTTCCATATTAAATTAATGAAAATATGTACATTACCGAATGTGTTTTATGCCCACATTTTATGCCCACAACTAATACTCTGTATTAGATCAGGAAGCTGTGGGAGAATAAAAAAGAAAAATAATGCACCTATCAGTTAAAATGTGCCTGTTCCCTTATAGTGTAAGCACTGAATTAAAGAATTCAGAACATATTTGTCATTGCTAATATATGGGAACAAAGGAACATGTGTCTGGAGGAGAGCTTTAACCATGGACTGCATATGTGAATAATTGTGAGTAGAGATTTTGGTAAGAAATACAATTTCTTCAACTGTAATCCCATTACAAGAAACAGTTTCTGAAGTCCAAATAAGAGATTTTAATTTGAAGAACTTATGGGATGCTAATACGTAATGAAAGCTCCCTCTGAAACATTTGCCATGGAGTAGCATGCTCTTCAAATTCCAGTCAATTGTTCTGAAAGTCAAAACTTTCTATCATGAGAACAAAATGTACAATTATGCTGTTCTGTCTGCTGAAAGATCAACATATCTTCTTTTTTTCACTGAAGAGACACATTTTTGAGGAAATTTCAAACAGGAGTGATCAAAAAGGCAAGGAAGAACTCATTCAAAAATCTTTAACAGATTTAAAGAGGTATTGATATTCAACCTGTATAATGGGTATTGAGTTTGTAAGGCCAGTGATTTATTATTTCCTAAATATTTAGGCTTGATTGCCTTTCATTAGTAGCATATTTCATCATACAGTATCTTCTGAAAAGGTAAAAATATAGCACATTTTTAAAACATAAATAATAATCTGAAATATGTATCTAATAAAAAAAAAATAAAGTAAAAATGGCCATACCAGATTAGTTTGTGTATGCCCTGGATACAGATGGCATAGTATATTGTCTCCAACACTGACCAGTAGCTGATGTTTAGAGAAAGTGTAAAAGAAATTATGCAAATATAAAATAATCCTTCGCTTACTACCTTGTAGCTTCTGACAATCGACATTTTGCAATTTTTTTTAATCTCAGTTTGCAGTCAAGTCATTGTGCTTAATACATTCTGGAGGTCTCTTTCCTGAATTTATTTTAATTGGTTTTTAAACCTCTGATATCTTTGATCCTCACAACTACATGCTACCATGAGTTCCACAGTTTAATTATATATAACAAAATACCATATTTTGTTTGTACTCCTCTTCTGAAATGGTAATTTAGTGATATGTTCCAGTTCTTGTCCTGCAAGGGATACCTTATTTGATTCATCCAGAAATTATCTGGAAAGGGGAATGCATAGAATGGTGATCAAGTTTGCTGATTATACTGACCAATTTAGAGTAATAAAAACCAGAACCACATGTGGAGAACTGAAGAAAAACCTTGCAAGGTGGGGCAATAAACTGGCAATTGAAATTTTGTTTGAAGTAAGGTAAAATGCAGCAGAGAGGAAAAAATAGTCCTAGCTTCACATTTGAAATGATGGGCTCTGAAATGACCCTTACTGCAGAGGAGCCCTTCAAGTTATGATGGATGGTTCACCTAAAATGTCAGTGATCACCAGCAGTCAAGAAACCAAGCTAAAAGTTAAAAATTATTGGGAAAATAATAAATCTCAAAAGGAAATTATATTAATATGCTGATTCTTAAATATGTGAAGCACCTGCAATTTTACCTTCTTTTGCACTTCTGATTCCTCATCTTATAAATGATATGGCAGAATTAAAAAAAGCTTAGGGAAGGACACCAAGGATGGTCAAAATTTTGGAATTTCTTTTGAAGTGGGATCAACCAAATAAGGGTCTACTTCTATAAAGAGATGCCTCATCAGGATGGGATAGAGGTCTGAGAAACATTAATAGCATGTCAGGGTTCTGTAGGGATTGAGTGTTCACTTTGCATTTCAATGCAAGAAAAAGTAGTAAAGCAGAGCACTGGTTCCACATAAATAAAAAAAGGAATTTTTCATAAAATTATCGAGGTTAGCTATGCAGTTCTGTGATCCTAAATGTTGTAGGTGCTAAAAGTTGATCTGGAATTAAAGGGAGGCTAGAAGAAAATCATAGAGTCGTAGAATGGTTTGGATTGCAAAGGTTTAAAGATCATCTAGCTCTTCCCAAACTGCCAAGGGCAGGGACACCTTCCACGAGACCAGGCTGCTCAAAGCTGCATCTAACCTGAACCTTCAACACTTGCAGGAATGGAGCACCCACAATTTTTGTGGACAGCCTGTTCCTGTGTCTCACCACCCTCACAGTAAAAATTTTCTTCCTCATATCTAACTTAAATCTACCATCTTCCAGCTTAAAGCCATTCCGCCTTCTCCTGTCACTGCATGCCCTTGTCAAAGTCCTTCTCCATTTCTCTTGTAGGCTCCCTTCAGGTACTGAAATGCCACAATATGGTCAGCCCAAAGCCTTCTTTTCTCCAGGCTGAATAATCATTACTCTCTATTTCTATTTCTGTATCTCTCTGTGGAATACAGAAAAGAAATCTGTGGAAATCCTGACTATCTAGACAGTGACCAAACTAGAGACGGTTGCAGACTGAGACCTCTTACGAGATGCACATGGTTTACCCCAGTCTTACCCTCTCTACATGGGCCTGAGTTTTTGTAGCTGTCAGGATGCTGGGCTGGAGTGACCTGACGACAGTCCAATATGACATCTCTTCAGCTCTGTGAATACTCCTTTTCTTACTTCCTGTTTTATACTACCAAAGACTTTATAGATTCATATCTTCTTCACCACTAATGATCTCCTTTCTGCTGTTAAAAGTTACAAATTCAGTTAAAGTATATATTCTTTTTTCATAGGAAATTTCTTTTATATTGATTATCACTGTTGCTTTTTCTACATTTTCCAATTCTATTCATTTGGGGTTTTTTTAAGGTGGGATGTCTGGAATGCAACTCTGTTAAAGGTTTGAACATATTGTGGATTATAGAAATATAATTGTCCCAATAATCTCTTTTTTTTCTCTTTTTTTTTGATTGAGAATGTCAAATTACTGTTTTCAGAAATTTTCTGTAGAATGCCCCATATCTTTTTTCAGAGTAGTAAGTAGCTAGTAAATATACAATAAATGTACCTGTACAGACAGGTTTGTATTTCTTTTATATATTAATTCCCATTTATCAATAATTAAATTGATCTGTATTATTGTTTTGCAGTTTTTTAAGTATTGCAGGATGATTCTGGGATTCTTTCCGAGCAGCTATTTCTTTGAGTACCTCCAATACCTGTGATCTTTCTTACATAGTAAGTAATTTATGAATATGTCAAACAGAATAGTTCTCAGCACAGTTTTTTCAGAAATAAAAAGAGAACAACTAGAGGCTTTGTCAAGCTCATCAGTTTGTTTTCATATGAAATTTGATGCTCAAAGGTAAACTAAATACACACGCCTCAAAAGTGCACTTCAGTTTTTTATATTCTCCTTCAAATGGCACTTTCATCTTGCACACTTAATTTTCATCTGTTCTTGCCAGCAAAGCAGATATTATAATCTGGATAATTTTAAGAAGCTAGATGGGAAGTGGCTGAACAAGACTTCAGAATTCCCCTGATAAGAGAACTAGAAGAGTTTATTATTTTCCTTCTTCTGATACAGCCCCAAACTATCATGAAAGGATGCATAATAGACTTCTGCCAAATACCTTTTTGTGAGAGTTCAGGAACCTAAGTCATTAACCTGCAGTGCTTTTATTGCTTTAAGGCAGTAGAGTATCTATGTTTGTTGTCCTTTTCTTATAGAGAAACTGAGGTCAATGGATGTAAGGAAGAGTAACTTGTGAAACTGCTCTGCTGTCCCATGGATATTTTGCACTGTGACTATGTCTTGGAGGAACATTTTGTGGACACAGCTCATACTTAGCTTTTACATTGCAGACCTCTCAACATAAACTGTACTTCCTGAGAGATTCTGCACTACTTTATCACCTCTTAAATGGCTCCACTTGTCTGAGAAGCTGCTTGAGCAGCTAAGCCCTGCAACTTCTACAATATACCAGGTTAGCAATGGCAGAAGTAGCACCACGTTTGTTGTTAACCAGGCTTATTTCCAAGGGGATAAAAAACTACTGATAAGCAGATATGGCTAACACTAAGCTTTACTATTTCATTCTGAAACATAACTTCCTAGCTGTAAAGAGTATTCAAGAGAAAAATAAAAAGTTCAGATATTTTACATCTTCATAACATGTTCAAAGAAAGGGAGCTGTTTTTTAAATGAAATCTGTAATTCTGAAACTTTTTCATCAGAAATATGTAATTCTATAAGACTGAATAAAGAGCTACGAGTATCACTCATGTATAACACATGGTTTAGTTAGTCTATTTGTGATCAGCACAGAGTAAAAAAAGACAGCAACCGTAGAAAAGGGAAGATGGATTACTTAAAATTTAGCACTATAACCAACTTTTTGTATCAAGCACTCCAGGGGCACTGGGGAATCTCTAACCCTAGAGATATTCAGATCTTGACTAGAAAAGCCCCAAGCAGCCTGATGAAGGGCTGAATTTAGATGCAACTTGAAAGCTGACTCTGCTCTGAGCAGAGTGGTCCAGATGATCTCCAGAGGTCCCTTCCAAACGAATTTTTTTTCTGTGGCTCTATGAACAAGCCTGTATGTTCTATGCAGTATCTAGAGCAAAAGTAAAATAGGATTAGGGATCATATGGACTGAGTTAATTGCCCTGCTAGCATGAAAAAAAGAACACTGCATCTCAGTGCCTTTAGATGTGTGTGACCTGAATTCAGCAGCACTTCAGATTTTCAACAAAGAGGTTTTGAACTGTCTGGCAGGCAGAGCTGTTTTCACTGCCCTTTATGAAGATGTATAGTAACAGATAAAATTTGATGCAGAACATTTGTATCTCTGTATTTAGTGCTCTGTATACAAATGGTCTTTTTTTGCTGCTTCTGTTTTGGAATTAAACTACAAACAAGGTATTTCAGCTGGAAAATGAGGACATCTTTGAGATGTACAGGGACTCAATATAACAGAGAATGATATGGTGACAGCAATGAAGCAGTATGATCAAGCAGTGTATCAGGTGAAAGAAAATGTGTCCAAAATATCGAGTCCAATAAAAAGCAGTTTTTATTCAACTTGACAGCTGTCAAATGAGTAGGACAAGGCAGTCAAGCAGTGACTTCATTGCAGTGGACAAAATAAAGGGGTCACGGAGGGGTATGATTCACCCTACAGTTAAACAGAACGGGCTTAAGTTCCTAAACACCTTTAAATGTGTTCTTTTCATATCCCTTAAGGAGTAGAAGAACTCCCTTTGAAAGAAACATAAGAGTCTGTTCCCAGTAGACATCAGAGCTGGTCATCATGGTAGTCAGGCAACAGTGAAGACCAGTGAAGGAGAAGATGGTGCTGGCTCCTTTCCCAAAAGCTAAAGAGGGGGCTTTTGTCTTGTACTTCTCTGTTACTCTCAGCTTTAGACACAATGCTTTCTGAATCTCTTCATACCGTTTGTTCCATAATTCAATTATATAGCAAAAGTACTGTACTTTGGTTACGTCAAGCTTCTGGAACAGTAATTTTACTGGTATGTCCCAGTCCTAGTCCAGAAAGGAATTCAACACATCCAAAAATTATTTGGAAAGGGGTATGCATGGTGATGCAAGGTGACAAAGTTTCCTGGACTTACTGAGAGAAGTAAGAATGAGAACTACAGGAAGAAGAAGAACTGCAGAAAAACTTTAGGAAGACCTTGTGAGATAGGGCAATAAACTGGAGGTTAAAATTCAATTGGAATAATGTAAAATACTGCATAGGGGAAAATCTCGTCCTATCTTCACCTTTAAAATCATATTTTACATAATTTTTAACCCCCTTTGTTTTACAGCAGTATTTTTCTTTCAATTTAGCTCTGTATGGGGCTACAAGAAAAACAAAAAGATTTATGGAACAGCTTCCTTCTTTTATGAGAGCTACTTTGTGTTGATCATAAAAGAGTTTTTAAAGGCAGAAGCAAAAACAAAAATGGGAGGAAATATTAAAATAAGAACATTTCAATAAGTGCTACTGAGCTGTTAAAAAACTTGTACTAAATAACTTTTCAGAGAGTCTGTGATATTCAGGGCAGTTTTATTCCAGGCCCAGCTTGGAAAGAGTATCATATCACTGACTCAGTCCAGGACTGTTTCTTGCCTACACGTAGAAACTGATCATAACACCAAGCACCTTCTGCATGATGCTTTTTCTTTCTTAATCAATATGGATGCTCTGTTGGGATTATGCCATTAATACATGCAATTCATACAGAATAAAAATATCTTCCTTATGATTTAAAATACATTGGGTAAAGTTGAGGTCTTACTTTTATTATACCAAATAAAAAGTTTATTAGCAATAAAGTTTGTCAGTATTAGTTATTGGATATAATATGGGGATACTCTGGGACAAAAGGAAGGACTGAAGTATTTTTTTAAGCTATTTCAAAATTACATGGATACATAGGAATTATGTGCATTAAGGATGCAGACAGAGCAGTTGTGATAGAAAATATTGAAAGTATTTTCACATGCCAACTTTTTTATAGATAATTTTAATAATTACTTAATAATAATGGTGGTTGTGAGACCTATCAGTAAGGTGACCAGAAAAGTAATTCGTAAAATGCAACTTCATAGAGTTAATTACCAATGTCCTGTTCATAAGACTAGTATCAAATTCAACCTTTTCCTAGTCAAACAGTAAATTCCCTTTAGAATATTAATTATGATCTTTGATGAATCAGTGTTACAAGGCGAGCTACTTTCAGGGAGGAAATATTAGCATTACAGCGCAGGATACAAACATGATGGATTACAACAATCCTTCAGCCTTGGAATTTCAGGTTCTGAAAAGGCAGTTTACTCACAATGAATTCTAAGCACAAGGCTGCAATCATTAAGCCAGGACAGCTAAATTGAGACAAAGGACTTGGGCCAAATTGCAGTTTCACTTGACAAATCAAGATTGTCAGATTTTAGTGTCTTATGGTTTGCATTGAATAGCATAATTCATTTTGGCGCTGTCTTTGTGGATATTTAACTTAATTTAACAAAATTTATTCCTGACCTTTCTTTTTAAATTTTTGCAATGTTTTTTCTTTTCTAGTTTTCAATAAAAAGAAAAAAAAATAAAAAAAGAGAATGCAAGCTGCAAAACCTTTTGTAAGAGTTTTGAATAATGGCTTGAAGAGGAAGAACATTTCTGGGAATTAGTTGCTGCATCAGTATCCAAAACTTCTTTGATGACTTTGTCAAGTGACTGCTCTACAACCCACTTCATCAACTTGCGAACACGGTATAAGAGTTGAAACAAAGTAACAGTTGGAAAATAGCAAAATTCTACAATGAAAGCATGGTGTTTGCATCCAATTAATATATTATTGAACCAAGTAGTGGGGAAAGAAATTATGTCTTTTTTTCTACTCCATTACCAAAAATATGCTATATCCAATTTTTACTATCAGTAAATAAGTGTTACAAATAAATCTTCATGAGTTGCAAATTGGAAAGTGCAAAGCATGCAAGGTATGCTCCAGTGGAAGTCTGTCAGTTTATGCTGGATATCTAAGTTATATACTATGAAGTAAGCCATGGATGTGGAACAGCTGGATGGGGTTTGATAAACAATCTTGATTTATAGCTGTGTAGGTGCAAGAAAAGGCAATTTTCTTTATTTTTCATGTGATTCTGTTTGATTTAACTCAAACACTTGAGCAATTTTAAACTGGCTCCTGTTTACTTGCAACCCACCAAACACACTAAAGGACTGTAGGCAGGCAGGAGAGAGGGGAATATTCTGTTCAGAATATGTTAGAAACAGTGGTGAAACCTATAGGATTTCTGTTCAGAGAAATACAATGCTTTGTTTCAGAAATAGTTCCTAGATGCTATTCCAATACAGAGGAGTAGAAAACATAAGCGGCAGGGTGAATCTCTCCTACGTGCCCTAAAATCTTATTTCTGGTTTGTATGATGACCTTCATTACATATGGCACTTTAAGTATTTTAAAATTTGTATGTAATCTTGATTTAATGGAAGCTATATCTTGTTAACTAAAGATTGATGAATTAATAATATTTTTAAGTATTAGAAGCAGCTGTTTGGCTAGCTTTGCTTATAAAAGTAGCAATATTGAAGAGAAAGCTATTTTAAGGCTCCGTTCTGTACAATTCCTGTGTGTAACATTCACTTCCAGGAACAATGGATTGTTGGGCTTCAATGGATTTGTTCACTGTAGTAGGGATGACAAACCTTAAAAAAACCCATATATTTGCAGCAACAGGCCCTCAGGATGTTTCTATTTTTATTGCCCATCTGTAATGGTATTACATTACATTACAGTGACCGGCTAGTTTAGCGCAAACTTTGAAAAATAACGTTTTGGGCATTCCAGTGTTTGGAGAGGAAATGTCTGTTTCAAAGGCCCGGAGCTATACGGATACCGTTTATTTTGGGAATAAAGTCCTTGGCTGGATCAGCGCTTGCTGTGGTGAAAAAAAAAAAAAAATCGGGGAAGCAATGCCTGCTCTGGAAAGGAATGCAGGCATAACCTTTTGCTCACGCAGGATCTCATACTTTTGGAATCGGGGGATTTGGAAAAACACATCTCACTTGTGGAAATAATCGGAGGCGGGATGCTCCGCTCCGCTCCGTGGCACGCCTCTCTTAGGCAACAAATAAATGATTTTCCAAGCAAACCGCAGCCTCTTGGCAGCCGGGCGCCTCCACGCGCAGCCTTTGGCACATGAATGCCAGCTGGCTGCTCGGTGCCCGGGGGCGAGGAGAAGCCGCCGGGCTCTGCCCTGGGCGCGGGGGCAGCGGGACCGGGCCGCCCCTCACGGGATTTTCCCGCCCTGAGGCTGTTCCCGCCCTGGGGCGCTGGCAGCGGCCGGAGCCCCTGAGGGCGGCGGGAGGACCCTGCCCAGCGCCTCCCGGGTTCTAGCTGGGACAGCCCCGCGCCTCCCGGGTTCCAGCTGGGACAGCCCCGCTCCTCCCGGGTTCCAGCTGGGACAGCCCCGCGCCCCGCGCTCTGAGGGCAGGGGGAAGCTCGGCACTCCGACCCCCGGGAGGAGACAACCCCCGGTGAGGGCGGGGGAGGCGGGGGGAGGCAGCTTGACTGCGGGGAAACCCCTCAGCCCTGAGGGATCTCAGCCGGGAAGTGCCACAGGACGGGATCGGGGCTCTCGGACAAAAGATCGCTGTGGAAGACTTGAAAGGAAAAGCTTACAAGGTTATGCAAACCGAGAGGGAGAGGCTGCTGCCCTCACATGTCATTCCCAGAAGAGGAAGGAGGGTGTCTGCCAAGAAGGAAACTACAGGACAGGGGAGTGGTGTCACCTGCAGCGAGGGGGGAAGCCCTCAGGCAGGGTCAGAGCAGCCTTGAGAGAGGCGGAAAAGCCCCGAAAGTGAGGATCCATTTTACAGGTATCTCCCTCAATCACAGGAGTGTTCGTTACCAAAGTGGATTTTCCTCTGCCATTAAAAAAGTAAACCTGTCAAGTAAGGAACAGTACTTGATTACTGAATCACGGTAAAGAAAATTAATTATCCTGGTTAAGAAAATTAATTATCTTAATTATGTACTTTATGAAAGGTTTTGAACACGTTCTGTCGGCTTTTAGATGTCAGCTCTGCACTGTGACTGGGTTGTTCAGATACACTTGTGAATCCGGCTGCTACAAGTGTGATAACGCCTCTCAATAACTATATAGAATTTAATTTTATTAAAATTATGTTATTTACACGAGGTAGATCACTTTTTAAATGAAGCTGATGAGTGCATTTATCTTGAAGAAACATTCACTAAACATCACCAGCACCAGGGCATGTAACAACCTAGATTTGTGCCTGGAATACCACTGCCTCTCTGTATAGGAGGATAAAAACTGATACAGTGTTTTGGCATACCTGAGGGCTTTTGATAAACTTCCCTACAGTTGCACTTTACAATTCATCACATAGTGAAGAGAAGACCAGGAATTTCTTTTTACAACTAAAATTTTAACAGTTTTAAAGGATCCATTCTCAGATTTACAGGAGTACATCAGTGGGCGTTACTTTCTTGATATTTGTTCTCAGAATTTGGCAACAGTTCTCAGAATTTGTTTCTCAGTTTTTGGCAAAAATACTGTGTAACAAATGCATTAAAAATGTAATTAATCTACTTTTATCACATCAAAAATATCATCAGTTCAATTTTTGCAAACATCGGCAACTTTAGTAAACCGCGTCTATCTTAAGTTCTTGATCTTGGCTTTAAATGTTGTTCAGTGATCCTACCTTCATCTCAGATCTGTAATGTATATAGACCAAATATCAATGTGGCAATGTATAGATGATAAAATTACTGATTTTCTTTTTCTTACCCAGTTTGGAAATCACTAAGAGATCATTTATGCCAAAACTTTAATATTTCTTTTACTTTCAGGACTGTCTCAGAAAATATAGTACTTATTTTTGTGACCATGAAAAGTACATATTCCGAAAGATTTTTGTCTTCATCACCAGATGAAACTGAGTATTACCTGCATGCAAAGCGAGTTAAAGCAGAAAGTGATCACAAAAGCAGAGAGGAAGAGGAGCAACAAAAGCTAGAACAAAGCATGAACTGTGACAGCATTTACCAAACATCGCCACATGAGCTCCTCTATTTATCAGAAAGACAAAACAATGGGACATTAGAAAAGCAGAGTTGTGATACAGCAAGGAAAACTTGTTCTACAACATGTATTAAGGAAGGATTGACATGTGGAGTATCAGAAAATGAACAGTCCACCAAAAAATGGAGCCCTGAAAATGAAGATCAAAGTCCTATAGAAGATGACATTTCCCTGAATGTAAGTGGACAGCCCCTTGAAACAGAGCTGCTCTGTGTGTCAAGTGCTGCTGACACATGTCAAAATCTACAGGGATTAAACCCACCCCAAGAGCAGCAGAACAACAGTGCAGAACAAAATAATAAAAGAATTGGGCATAATGAGCTCAAACAAAATTCTTCATTTACATCCTTAAACAGACACTCGTTTCAGACTGAATTGTTAAGTCAAAAGTCTGTCTCCAAGAAAAGGTGGCAACGATACCAGCTTTTTCAAATTCCATTTCTGAGTGGTAGCGGTTCTATGTTTTCACACATAGAAAATAAAAGAAGTAATTTTCTGAAAAATGTATGTTCTACAGAAGATAAAGATTATTCCAGTAGCGATAAGGAAACTACTGCAGAAAGAGATAATAATGAAAAAAATAATTCATTGTATATCATTCCAGCATTGAAACCTTTTAAAAGTATACAACCACTGGAAATCCCTAATTTTCAATTTCCTAGGATTTCAAATAAAATAAATAGTAAACAATCATCACCTGATTTTAGGGAGACAGACTGGAAGAATTTTGAAGGCGAACCATCTTTAATGCAATCTAAACAGATACATGGTGTGCAAAAAATATCTGAGACAGGGAAACAAAAAATGCAAAACGATGAAAGCAGTGTAAGAGCTTCATCTGTCTGTTCTGAATTTAAAGAAAAGAATAGCCCAGCAATTAACAAACAGGAACACAGTGCTTTGGCAGAAGGAGAAGTATCTGGAACTTATTTCAGATGCAACAACACTGACATTGAATGTAATAAAACATTTACTGAAAATGACTTCAAAGATAAAATGCTGGAGAATTCAGAGGGTGATGATGACCAGAAGTCAAAGATTTACATTTACATTAGTGCTAAAAATGTACAGAATGAGAAATGTGTCAGCTCTAATGATCTTTTGCAGAGAAGGGGGAGGAAGAGCACTAATGAGAATGCAGGAGCATTTCCTATACAGATGAGTATTCCAGTAACAACAGAAGCATTAGAGAAAAATAAGTTAAATCTACACTGTAGTGTGCATGATTCCAACAGGGATATTAGTTTGTATGAAGCAGAACCAAAACTCTCTACAAAGGAAATACTTGATTTCCAAAGTTATGTAACAAAAAATATTACATTTGAAACTAATTGTCCTTGTATCATTGTGCAGGATGTTCCAGATAAGAGAGAGAGTTGCAATATATTTACAGGGAAGAAAATATTCCAATTAAAGTTTTCATTTCAAAACATGTTGTTTGGATGGGTCAGGACGTGGACTGAGTCTTTCCATGAAGACATGCCCACATGTCAGGATGACAGTGTTACACCTTGGTCTCATTGCCATGACACATTAAATGAGCAGTGTGATGCTCAAGAGTTGGTAAAGAGCACTATAAATAGGAACCACAATGATAAAATATTAATGTGTTTGCTGGCTGTTATTTCAAATCATCTGAAGGTGGAGGTACTAAAGACAATTCTTGCTTCCTTTTTCAGTAGCACAAATACTTTATTGACTGAGGCAAAGTCTGTGCGAGAGGAGAAACAGTATTTATGTGGCAGAAAGCAAAATCAGTTAAACTCATGCACAGATGATTCTTTGAGGCAAACCACAGGATTTCTTAAAGAAAATGAAACTTATCTGGGCTTCGTAAGTTCTAAATTTGCAGGAAGCATTGATTTTGAGTCACATAATGGATGCAAGAGAAGAGGCTTTTCTAGAACTTTAAGTGAAAAAGAGTACACTTTCCTGCAAAAAGGAGCCCTCTTTCATAACCAGAAAAGCAGATTATGTAAAGGAAGACATGTCAGGAAACATCACCTCTTATCCAGAGCGAGTGAAGGGTTTAGCACTGATTTGAGGTCAGTCAGTCAGAAAAACAGTATGAAAAAGAAAATTTTCACTGCTAAGTGCCTGATCTTGCTGCAGGGCTCTTCTAATTGTTCTTCACTACAAAAGATCTATTGCTGCAATATCACAAAAGTACAGTATCTGATAGGAGCCAATCTTAGAGATCAGAGTTACCTTCCTGCTCACTCACAACTGAAATTTGAAAAGGTAAATAAGGAAAGTACAAATCAGGAAATATCAGTAACTACTGTAAAGCAGGAGAAGAACAAGCCAAGCATAAGGCTTAATAGTTCTTTTCATATAGAATTATTTAAAGCTTTTCCTTTTGTTTTATATGAAAATAGGAAACACAAAACAACTCGATATAGAACTTGCATAACTTCTACAAATGAGGTAACATATACCACGAAAAAATATTTGGGTAGCTCTAGTTACATAAATGCTGACGAAAAAGATGTTAATTCAAAAGAATTGCAAATAAATTGTCATAATTTTCTTTCTAAAAAATCTTTTTCTATTTTTGACACATATGAAAAAATTCCCCTAGCTACTGATCTTGAAGACTGTGACCAGATACCAGTTGTAAAGCAAGACAGTTCTTTCAGAAAAAAGTTTTGTGAAGAAAGTGCAATCACTGGTTCAAAAGAGATTCAGTGTTTGCCTGTTAAATCAAACAATGTCTTAATTCCATCTGAGCAGCCAAAAGCAACCACAGAAAAATATGATTCTCTCCTGTTGCTGGATAGACAAACAAACAAACATGAGAATTGCAAAGACTTAGGTACTTGTAGCACACATTTAGCAAATAAAAAAGTAGAAGACCAAAATACTTACGTAAATTCTGAAAATTTATTTCCTAGTTCCTCAAATATTTATCGGTCTGTCAGTTTGCCATTGGATGGCAGCTCTTTTGTCAACAGAGAAAAAAGCGAAGATGGGCCCTGCAAGAGTTCCTCAAGTGCAGACGAACAAAAGGCAGGTGAAACAATTCCTGCCATGGTACAGCATCCATGCACGGGAAGTCCTGCCATGACAGATATATACTTGCAATTGCAGGCTAAAGAAATGCAGTTTTCTTTGCAAGACCATGAACAGACAAATAAGACAGGCAGTTCAGAGCCAGTAACTTTGAAACATCTTGAATATGTAAAAGAACAGGAAGAGAGAAATGATGAACAAATGCATGTAACTAATGAAAGTCAATGTGAGACGGTAATGAATTACTTGATTATGTCATATTCAGAAGATAAATCTAAAACATTCATTGCTGAAGAAGAGGAATTAAAAATGCCTTTATCCATAATGAACAATGGATGTCTTGAAGATGTAAAAGATAAGTATTTACCCTTAGAAAATAAAATCACACATGAATTTGAACTGAAGAGAAAATTTGATTTAGTGCTAGAAGAGCTACGTATATTTCATGAAATTAGCAAAGAAAGCATAAACAATTTATCTAGTTTGGAAACAACCTTGTCCAACAATTACTGGGAATTAAATAACACTGAGAGAATAGATGAAAATGTAGCAAAGGTTTCTCAACGGAAAATATGTATTTCTTCTCCAATCTGTGGTAACACAAAAGAAAAACACATAACTGACATTAATAAAAGTTCATTAAATGAAAAGACATTAAATGAAAATGAAGACCAGAAAATATCTAAGGAATATTCTCCTTCAAGACTCTCGAGCAAAGAATTGCTGCACTCACCTGCAGAAGGTAAGCACATGGAATTACTGTGTCTTATGTAATTAAGAAAATATAAATTTTATGCAATATTTGTTTTGCTTTAAAGGTGTATCTCTCAACTCAAATAATTCTATGTTTTCTTGGAATTCAAAGTTTGTTGGACAAATGTACTTGCCTATGAGTAACCAAATGCAAAACCCCTCACATTCCTGCAGCTACCTGCACACTGTCCTGTAGCAGATGTAGCTCAGAATTCATCTGGTTACCTCCAGCTTTGTTTGAATGTGTATTAATGTGCATTCTGTTACAGATTATTAATTTTTTCTTTGATTTCATCATAATGAGCCCTAAATTCCCCAAAAGACTCAAAAACACGATGAAAGAACCAATGAATTGGACATAGAAACAAGCTCAACTACAACATGATACAATGTTCACAAAGGAGACAACTGTTTCCTTTCAGCTGACGTACTGGACTCAGAGTCGTAGAGTAGTTCTGCTTGGAAGGGATATTTATAGGCCACCAAATTCAGCCCCCTGCAATGAGCAGGGTCATCTGCAAGTAGATCAGGTTGCTGAGAGCCCTTTCCAATCTGATTTTGAATATAACTATATAACCCATATAACTTATATAACTATATTTATGTTTGTTCAAAGTTTAGATGCTGCTAGTTTTAAAATTTTTAAAATCTTTCCCTAGAGAACCCCAATCCCCACTTCAAACAGTGTGTGAGGAAATCTGATTTGTAAACTCTAAGACTCCTACCCCATTTCCTGCATAATCAAGAGGTATTTAATGAGTAGAGGAAGGGCACCGGGAAGAAAACCAGTCTAATGATGTACCTCCTTTTACTAATTGGTCAAACACGATAAGTAAATTATTAAGACACACTTCAAACAGTGCATTTATCAGATTTTGGACCTGAAATTCAGTTTGAAGAAGTTAAGAGTTCTCATAGCTGCAAATAAAATCAGTAAGGGATATGCTTTGGTCACATTTGATAAATTATCTGATGAAATGCAGCCATCTCAAAATTGTTGTCAGAGCTAAATTTCTCAGTGATCTGGCTGCAAATTTATAAAGTGAACATTTCAGAGGGGATATGAAGGTATGAAGTGTTTGGGAAGATATTGTTAACATGTCACAGAAAAACGCCAGAAGGAATTCTGTTCAGTAGAGCTTTAACAGTATAAGGTGCTGCAAGTTACCTCTGAATGCCTTGCAGAGGCTGAAAACCTAACTGATACTGGATAAATGGCTCAGCAAGTGATCACTTTTCTGTCTAAGCCTGGAATAAGAAGATCCAAGTGGAGCAACTAATATTTCACCAGAGGATTAAAACCCTCATTATTGCATGTGTGCAAAGGAGAACTCCATGTGATGTAGAAATAGCTTTTGCCAAGCCTCTGAGAATGAGACTTTGTAGCTTCATGAATATTACCTATTGTGTCCACATACTTGTTTTAATCATGTCAACAGGAACCACAAATTAATAACTAGGTGAAAAAAACTTAGTTATTTGTCTGTAGTAATCAAATAAAAAATTTAAATATTGTATTCATGTTTTCGTTTTAACACTATTTAGGTGCAGCCTATAGAAATCCGTACAGATGGGATCCAGCTTTTTTACCCTGCACACTTTTTAATGAACAAAGCTATAATTTACAGAAAGAAGGAGGTAATAGTTATATTATTCTGCAATTTATACCACAAATCCCAGTGCTAATAGACTTATTTCTCAAACGTTTGTGTTTGTTTTCTTCCCTTTTTATTTCTATCTCTATAGAAATCACATTTGGTTTAATTGTAGCTTGCTAAAAAAGTGTCCTATCTTCGGCTTGGTTCACGGAACAAGTCATGCTGATGAGCATTTTTGTTCTTTGGAGAGAAGAAAAGAACTTTAACAACATGGGGTTTCCATTGTTGCTTATTTTGGAGCCATTTGGAACAAACATCTTTGAGCCTCCAATCATCATGATATAGCCAAGATATACTACAGAAAGAACATGATTCGTTATTCTTATTTTGAAGATTTGCAGTTTTGTACACATTGTGGAAGGAAATTCAGAAGGATATTGTGAAGTGATCTATTGGATTTCAAAAAGCATACTTTGGCAGTTTTTCCAACATATGGAAACATTCAGTAAAACAAGGCATTTGGTTTGTTCTGAAATAAAATACTAAACATTTGTCATGAAAAGGCTGTAGATAAACTTATATTTTACTTAGTGAAATCATGTACTCCTATTCTGACTTTTATTCCCCATTGCATCTCTTAAAACTGTTATACAATTTTGTGGTTTCAGAATTCAGAAAATTGTTTCCTTCATTGAGACCATTCTGGGAAATAATGAGACTGGAATACTCAGTTCCAAATGACCTCTGGTGTTCTTTTCACCTATATTTTATTGAAGTTCTGTCATCTTGTGAAAATATTTCATATAGCAAATGCAAAACGTTGCAGAAAATTCTGCTCTATTTCTTTTCTCTTTTTCACTACTCTATTTTATATTTTTTGTAATGTGGGTTCTATGTAAGTTTATTATTCTATTTAAGTTGTGGATTACTATGTAAGTTTATGGCTTACATAGTAGATATTGTTATTGCTTAGGGAAATTCAGATTGCAGAATGCTGTACTGTGCATAACAGACCAAGGTGGTTGATATTAACATCTTCTTGGAAGTTTTTTTCAGATGAGATTGAAGCTTGCTCCTCCCGTCGTTCCTCCCATGACTGAATCCGGATCATTTTCCCTTTCTTCTTCCCCTGCTGTTTTGGGCTGCAGGACCAATGGCAAAGGAAATCAGATGTTTTCTCCTTTGCCATTATGTCTATTTTCTTTACATTTATTCCTAGTGTTCTCTAAATCCCCATCTGAGCTTTTCCAGAAATGTTTGGGAAAAGACCTTAGCAATGAGGGGCTCCTTTTTCCCCTCCATAATTTCTGAGGAATTGTGCACGTTGTTAGGGCAATGACATATTTCCAGGGCTTTTTATACCTTATTTCCAGAGTTTTCTCAGAATCAGCAGGAACCTAATATTCTTCCAGTAGAAGAAGCTGAACAAATTGAATGTTCCTCTCATCAGCCTTTCTGTTGATAGCAAATAGGAAACTGTTGAATACGGTGTTTCCTTGAGGAGGCACGTTGGCAGAGACAGTTCTCTTCCATTTACACTGAATGTTGCCTTGGAGGTTATTGTGAAACCAGGTTTTGTCGGTAGAAATACCATATTTACTGTACTGATAGGAGTTAATGTCAGATGTTTTGCTGACATTTGACTCTTTCACTATTTTTCAGTAGGATTCTGGGCCGTCACATCTTGTCACAGAACCTGTGACTGCTTTGGAAAGGAGGTACCTAGGTGGGGCAAGAAGATTTATACTCCAGTAGCTTTGCAATTTACCATGTCTAACAACCAGGCTTTTCTGGCTATGCTTAAACCCATAACACTTGACTGACTTCAGTGCATGCCATTCCTCTTCCAGTTAGCTCTTAGGAGTCTTAGAAAAGACATTGCAGCACTGCTGTCTCATCATTTCCTAAAGAACAGAACTTTGGGATTTTTTTCTCATCCCACCCTTTACAGTTCTTGTAAAAGGCTTAGAGAATTTTTTCTCTCCCTTTCGTGGGATACCAGCTAAATACCTAAGGCTCTTATACACTCACTATTTGATGTCCTGGTTAATTGCTCATTGCTTCATCATTTTATAGAATAATGCAAAATAGAACTGAAAAAGATCTTGAGAAATTTGATCCCTTCTTCCTCCAGAGGAGTCATTGTCCTAATCTCTAGTTAACAAGGTCATGGTCTTCTTTTCTGCCCCGGTATTATTTTATGTAAGACAGAACTGCTTCTAAAGGATAACTGAGTTATGCTTCAGATCCCTACATGGTGCATACCTTACCTAATAGAATGTGGATCAGAAAATAGGCATCCTCCTATCCTGCTTTAAGTAAAATGAGTGGCACAGGGCAAGGCATCATGACTATTATCACCATCAGAGCAGTGCCTGGCTCTATAATTTTGATTTTTACAACTAAACCCTTCAGAATAACATACTAGAAAGTATTAAAACGTATCCATCTCAGCAAGTCCACTCCATCCTGAAATGTTAACTTGTATCAAATTGGATGCCTTTGCCGGTCTTAGGAAAGTGTCTGGGGTTGAGGATTCCGAAGGAATTGAAAGGAATCCGCAGGTAACCGAGCTGGGAGCATTTCCTTTTCAGTCCAGAAGAGTCCATTAGATGTTCTGCAGCAGAATGGAGGTGGGATAGGATGTAGTAAAGGATTGCTTAATTAATTTGGTCTAATTTATTTATCTTGCCAGGATGTAATTCTTGTCTATATCATACAGAATTGTGAGTCTGCTTTCATTTTTTCTTTTTTCTTTTTAATATAGGATACTTCCTGTCTCGTGATGTCATAAGAGTACAGCCTCTTAAAACATGCAAGGGCCCCATCAGGATTGGTCTGTCAAGAAAGGCTCGTCCAAAGAAGCTTCATCCTTATCTGAAATGACTTACTGGATTCTTTTACCAGCCTTCACATCTGGGATCACTCTGCTTGAAAACAGTTGAAATGTTTTAATGTTAATTTTTTTTTAGGACTTTGATCTCTGTGGTTTAAGGGTTTTTTAGATATTAATATTGCAGCATTTGCTAGTGATTTATTTAGGAATACTCCTGTGAATACTTGATGGCAAAGGGATTTATAATAAATGTTTACTAGTAGAAGTTTTAATAGAAGGGTGAATTCCTTTTAAAGTTTATTTAATATTAATAAAATCTGTCATGTATTTTTCATCTATTAAAATACACAGTTGAAATTTTCTGTCACATCCACACATCCTCAGAATCCTCTGTGTGTTTATGTAGTTTTAAAAACTCAGTAAGTATTTTTAAAGAGATTTGTTACAAATGTTTAGAGTGATTTAGAAGAGAATTTCAGGAAGCTAAGTTCAGATTGCTAAAAGGAAGATTATGTTTTAGGCTTCAGAGGTTGTTTCCTCTGAGGTACTTTCAGTTCTATGTACTTGTCCCATTAGACAAAGAGTTGGAAAGGAATAAAGCTATAAATGCTACAGACAGATTGTCTCATTCTGAGGGTAGTGATTCCATTGTGCACAATATGTACGCAAAATAATAATACATAAATTCTGGAGATTATGTATCTCAAGAAATGGGGACACTTGGGCTGCTCTGAAGCATACAGATCTTGGTTAGAAACATCTCTTAATTGTTATTATACTGCTATTTTTGTTATAAAGCATAGGGACAGTTTCAACTGAAGAAAATACAGCAAGAAATAAACCTGAGTGAAGTCAAAAAAATTCCTGAAGTGTCAGAACAAGAGTAATCTAATAACAGATATTCAGAAGAAAGCTTTAAATCTCTGTGATTGCACAGAGCTTTTTAGAAAGAGCATATTTCACCCTGCTGGGGATAACTATAAAAAGCATTACAGAACAATGATGGAATGATGATAAACCCCAATACAAATAATAATATATGGTTGCAGCTGACACAAGGAAACTGACCAAGCTGAGTTGATAGGGAATTTATTCATCTAATTAGATAAATTATTCTATAGAATCTGTAGCAACACTGCCGTCTGAATGGCAGTGACATTCAGAATATATCATATGTAATAGTAAGCATCTCAGTATGTTTATGTTATAAGAATCTAAACAAGAAAAGCAAATTTAGTCCACAACATTGAGAGAAATCAATGAAACAATAAAATCTAAAAAAAGAGTTATAATTTGGTTTATAATTCCTTTTGTATAAAATAGTAAGAATGTCAGATGAAAATTTGTTTCTAGGCACAGTTTCTTCTAAAACAAGACTTTCTAAACAGATCTGTTGACCATAGGTTGTCTGAAAATTATAGTAAATGGTGAGCACCTGGTTTAAAAATAATTTTAAACAATAAAAGTCGCTAAATTTCCCACTATGTTATGTTATGTGTAAGTGGGAAGTGTAAAATTGTCCATGCTAATGGAAAGCATAGTTCTGGACAAGACATTATCCTTCCTTTATCAATACACTTAATTTATGGAAAAATTGTAAAGTGCTAAGCAAATAGATAACTAGGACACTTGTTCAGAAGCAGCTCCTAGGAGGGCAGGGCCATTAGTCAACTCCCTTGAGAGTATGGAAATGAGACAGCAGCTGAACAGGAATGGATGGATGGATGGATGGATGGATGGATGGATGGATGGATGGACGGATGGATGACTTCGTTGCACCTTCACCACCAGCAGTAGACATCTCTGTCTCAGAAAGGGTAACTTGGCATCACAGGTCAGCGTGACACTGTGGAGCAGCTTAAGGACCTATGGATGATTGCAGCCCCTAAATGTCAGCCGAGGGTCAGTAGAGGGATGCTGGTTTCTCAGTGCTCTACAAAAAGCATCAGCTTAAGTTTCTCAATCCTTTAGCTAGGTGTTGTTTATTGTGTACTGGCACAGAGCAAGGAGAGCTAGTCTATAGGCATTGGATGCCCCCCTGGAGTTTTGCCCTCACAGCTGGGCAAACAGTTCTCGAGTGCTGCCAGACAAGAACTGGCTGCCAGATACGTCTTATCAATAGCTTCTTAAGCTCATATTTGTAAAGGCTGATGTTTAAAGTAGGAGGATTTCTTGCAATTTGGGTGTAATACTTCCATATTTACAACACATTCTATGAATTCTTTGGGAAATTCTTTGTGTCATTCCCCACAGAGATATCCTTACCCCATGGAGTAAGGGGTATCCTATATCCTCTTCTGGCATTGGCTGGTGATCATTAATGACATAGGGAATACAAGTAAAACATTGCACTTTTAATAATTGTGGGGCAGCTCTGATGTCCATGGCTTGGAAATAGGTATATAATTTCTGTCCTAGCACTGCTGTGCCCCTGCTGTTCAGAGCATGTTGATACCAGGTCTCAACCACCTTAAAAAGTACTAACCATAGAACTTTAGAGATCAGGGCAAGGATGGCAACCAGAGCATGTGTGTCTACCACCAGCTTCCACACCACAGACATTCCAAGTTTGGAATGTTCAGGGGTCAAGTCCTTAAATGCCCAGTATGCAGGCTTCAAAACTCAGATTCCTAGTTAGTAGTCCAACAGGCCCATTAAAATGGCCTCTGTCATTCTGAAATTGGTTATATCAATACAAAGTCATGTATGGAGATGATGTGACCCCACCAAAGCATACCTGTAATGAACATTCACATAGGTAATTCAGAAACTGAAGAATAAACCTTTCCTTGAAATACCTAGGCAGCTTTATTCTGCCTGACACTAAACTTTACGATGCCTGGAAACTCAGATTAGTCTAAAATCTGCAGGAATTAATACCATGGAAAATACCTGGTATTATTTCTACAGCAAATCATCCTTCCACTGAAGAATATTTTTGTCTATTTTTAAATCAATGAACTAACCTGTTTTTAAAATATGTCTCTTTATCTGATGTTTTTATAAGAAAATATTACAACATTCTTTTCTGTAGAAGACAGAGGTACATAGGCTACTTTTTCAGGACCAGGGATAATGCCTTAATTCACTAAATTTATGCTAAATAGCAAACTTCCTTGTGTTTGATGGCACACTTTGTGCAAGAATGTCCCCAAATATCCTGGAAAATATATTGGAAAACACCCAAATACAAAAAACCAGACAATAAGTCAAACAAAACAAAAAACCTGGACCATGCAGAGAAGTAGAATAGTCCAGCTGAGATATTATGTAAACTTTATGTCTGACTGCTCATTCAGCTGGAGAGAGTTGCTAACAACATGCCCTCATCTTAAATAACAGAGGAAAGGTTGGCACTGGGAATGCTGCCTGGCCTTCTGCCAGCTTCAGCTTCCCCAGCCACCGTCAGCTGGAAAAGCTCAGGTACCTGGTTCTGCTGGGGAGCAGCACAACAGCACTCAGCTGTGCAGAGCAGTGATGGAAGCTGGCACCATTCCACAGACTTTGGGAGTTGCACGGGAAAATGCCAAGTGAAGATCCCACCATATGTCTTTGCATATCTGATCGAAGCAGTATGTATAGATTTTGAATTTTTCCATTGCAGACATGGTATCTGGTGATGTTCTTTGAGTTAGCTAAGCTTGCTAATGCTGACTGAAACAGAAATGCAGACGTTTAGTGCCATTATACTTTAATAATTATGCAGAAAAGCTTAAATACAATTTCTGAATCATTTTATATCAGCTGCTAGAACAATAGATATAGCTTGGGCTTGTTTAATACAAAAGGATTCAATTATAGCCTACTGAAAGCCTTGAATTCCATTATATCTACAAATACATGTGATTTTTTAATAAATAGTAATTGAATGTATTTTTTTTTGTCTGCCTTTCGAATGACTGGATGCAAAACTAAAACTGCTCTTCTCTGTGGATTTTGGATAAGTGTGGGAGATTAATGAGTGACCAAATGCAAGATTGTTAAAATCCAGTTTAATTACAGCACTTATATATAGAAGTACAGTTATTTTCTCTGTCAGGGAATTTAATTGAAACAGGTAATGAAGTCCTGTTACTCCTTCTACTGTTGGGAGACAGTTTCCAAAACAAAATAGATGACAAATTTCAGGGAAGGCTTTGGAGAAAGTGTTGGAATGACTATATCTCAAAATGTTCTGCATTAAGGAAGATGGTGCCAAGGCATTTTGTGAATATACCAAGAAGTTTCCTGCGGTCAGGAAGGAGGTCCACTTTTGCTCTTACAGCTCCCATTCAGTTCGGATTTTAATTCTCTGTTCCCAGCATGGACATCCCATCATGTTATTCCTGCGAAGCACTGATAAATGTACCTGCTGTTGTCCCCTAGCCAAGCCACTGTGGTCACTTCAACTGCTGTGTTCCTCTTAAGCCAGAGGTAGAACATTTCTAAATAGTGTCAGGTAAACTAGAAGTAAATACTAAAAATATCTGGGAAATTGAAAAGTTAATTTTGCTCAAAATTATTTCTGTCAAGAATGGTTCAGGTGAAAATGTAAATATGGCACTGGTTTCAACATTTGTCCATTGACAGTCTGTGTGGTAGATGAAAGGTTGATAGTTATCTTTATGAAACCAAGCAATTTAACAAATTACGGTTAATTTCATGAGCAAAATTAGTTCATCATGATCTGACAAGGTAATAAAATTAGGGAGACAATTATTTTATAAAATATATGCTACCATTTGGTACTTGGTCTGAGTCAATGCCATCATGGAAGTGTGTTCTCCATTATTTAAAATTTTCCCACTACAAGGCCCCTTCAATCATGAAAATATTTTTAGCCAGATGCTATAGTGAAAATTCAATATGAATTATATTTGGTGAATGCACTAAGAAAAATGCATAGAATGATTCTCTGTTGAAGCACTTTTTGCTTAAATATGCAAAAATATGCAAAGTTTACCAAACAAATGTGAAAAAAAAAAAAAGCATCAAGCATCAGCATGGAAATATATATATATATATGCATGTGTGTGTGTATGTATGTATAGCACATGTATAACCTACCAGGTTTAAAATAGAATCAAAATATGTTCTTATAACTAATGATATTTTGGAGCCTGTAACTCATCATATCAGCAATATTAGCTCTCAGAAATTGTAACAGAGGTTATGACTGCGTGCAGAGAGATGGGAAACAGATTGAATTGACTTGGGAAACCCCAGCAAATAAAGTGAGGTAGGCCCCAAGGCAATGCGAATTGCCTTTGGGACAGAACTGTCTTCCTCCATTGATCAATGAGGAGACTTAGAGGAAGCTTGTGCCACAGCTAGTGTTTTCAACAGACTGCAAGAGTTGAAAAATCTCTTTTATCTGTTACTTGGAGCTAAGGGTGGAAGAGTTAGCTGTTTAAAGTGCTCTCTAGCATTGAAATTCTGTTATTCTTAGGTTTGTATTCAAACAGCATCCAGGATCTGTGCTCACAACTCGCTGTTTTCTGCAAAATTTTGCAACAAAGACTTGGTTTCTGTCCCAGAGGTTTTGCAATTCATTTTTTTTCAGTCTGTAAATGTACCTTTAGTTATTGCTTGTTACTATGATATTTAAAGGAGGCAAAATGAAGAAAAAATATTTTCAAAGAGTTAAAACTTTGGTTTATTTCTACATGGTAGATAAAGGAATCTTTCAATTTTAAAATATTTCTGCTTATTTGGAGGAGGATGTTGATGGATTCACTAGTGATGTGGCAGATTATATGTATGTAACAGGCAGGGAACTGTCCATGGCAAATGCAGTGTCCTGTAGATTAGTCTGGAGATGGATCTTGAATTTTATTCTTCTCATCCATTCCAAACATTCTCACATTTTTTGGAGAAAAATTTTCCTTAAGAAAATGAATAATGTGCCATTTGGGCCAGCTCTTTGTGTGCCTAATCCTACATATCAACTTGTTCTTTTTTTGTGCCTCACTTTTTTCCCTCTCCATAACTTCTTTTATGCAGGAATTCGCCGAGGTTCTGCCACTATGGTAGAAAGCAAACAGAGCTGGATTTTCCCACAATCAGCCTAGTTCCAGCAAAACTTACCTGTTTGTTGTTGCCGAAGTTGTGAACTTACCTTGCTTGTGCCACAGACTTGCACTATAACTGAGCAGCTGTCATGAACTACTGGTCTTGTCCAATATTTTCACTGTGACAGAGGTTCCTTGGCCATGGATGGGTGTGAAATGGTCTCTCTGCCCTTCCCTCACCACATTTCTGTCAGCCTGTGCTAACACTGGCAGTGCTGAGTTACCCAACTTGAAATGGTGAGCAGGAATGGCTCTAAAACACAGTAGTGTCAGAAGTCTTCATTTCCCAGACACCTGGGGAGTGTGATGGCCAAGGGAACTTGAACAAGATATTGATTTTGCAGCCATAGTCATAAGAATAGTGCTGTGAGAATTAAAATATAACTCTGCTTTTGCTTCCTGTGAAGTGTTTGTGAATATTTCTATGCTCATTTTCTTTTTTGCACATATGTTCCTGTTTTACATGTATATTTTATTATCTGTTTTTAAAAATCCCTGTTGTTATCAATATATATATATAAAACTTTTGGGCTGGGGAAAAGCTGTAGAAAAATATGTTTTGATGTATTTTCAGAAGAGGATCTCTATTGAAATTTTTCAGAAGAGGATCTTTTTTAAAAGATGATGAAAGCTTGAATTATGCTTGCATGCCACACTACACTGCCCTTCTTTTATCCCATATATTTAGTATGTTGTTGCTTGAAAATAATTATAGGGTACAAAGATCGGAACCATGAGAAATGAACATTTGAAAAAAATTTCAAGACTGTTCACAAAACTGAAGACACAGCGCATGACATGTTCATCCTTGTGAAAATTCTTCCTTTGTAAGTGCTGCCAAGGTCAATGTCAGTTTGAATTCTTTAATGCATACTGTAAGTGCAAGCCATGCAGATTAGATCTGCCCAGAGCTATTCGTATTTGTTCATCCAGCTTTTAAAAATACATGTTTTTGCTCTTCTATTAAAAAAATTTCCATTAAAAAAATCAGCAGTCCAAGCTTGTATCAGGTCTTTCACTATATTCATTCTCCAGCTACCTTTCATTTTGCCCCAGAAATTTATACAAACAAGTTTCCATCTACACACTGCTGAATGTATTTTCACATTCAATAATAACGGCATAATGTATTTCCTGCATTTTCCAGATAAGTTAATGAAATTAGATTATGCAGGGAATAAAAATAGTTCAATGTTAGGACTCATTATGGGAATCTTAACATTTACTAAAATGCTGAACTAATAATATTGAACATTGAACCGTATTTTAATTTCTTTTATCTCTAGAATGAATCTTTACCTGCACGAACTATGTTATTAAGAGTACAAAGTAATCCCAAGTACAGCAATATTTCATTCAGTCCCACTTGTTTTATTAAAGTTCCTATTTTTCTGAGGCTTCCAAGGAAAGAGGGAGAAGAAAACAAGGGGAAAGAGTGAGAAAATAGTCCCTCTTTGATATGATTTCTTAAATTGTGAAGTCAAATGTGAGGTTGTTTGGCTATTGAGAGATTTTAGGGCCAAATCTTGTAGAATTTTTTTGTATCAAGCTGGTTTTCTCTAGCTAAGAAAATATTGGGAAAAAATCTAAATCAGCCTGATTCTTAGGCATGGTCCTTAGGGATTCCTGGAGATACTCGTCTCTATCACAGGTAGGTATGTGATGCTTCCTGGGCAATCACAAACAGGAATAGTAAGAATCTGTCAGTATTTGCACTAGGATCTGTACAGAGTCACTTGTGGCTTTGCCCTTGGCAGTCTCGTCCAAAGAGCTCAGGAATGTTTCTGTAACAGCAGATGGACACTTTTGGACAATACTGCTGTAGAAATCTGTCATAAGTTTAACAACTTGTTCAGGAAAGTTGTGGTATCAGAGGTTTTCTATCATCATCAATTATTTTGGACTACCAAAGGAGGTGGTACTGGGCTTCCCAATTTGATAACAATTGATATTGTTTCACTGACACTAACATCTGCAATTCAGGGGGATTATGACCTTACAGCTATTCCCCTTGATTGCTATGTTAGTAAGCAGCTCGCTGTCTTCTAGGCCTTACTTTGGGAAAAACTGTGGTTTTTTTAAAGTTTACACTACTATTGTCTTCTGTTTCCTGCTCACTCCTCTGTCCTTGCTGTGCTCATTGCTGCTGCTGGGCTGCTGTTGGCTTGTCAAGCTGACCCTGCCGTTGCCTGCTGACCACTACCAGGCTGTCTGTTGTGGCACTGACTCTGGATCCATGGCAGGATCCTGGATCTGTTGCTCGCACTCTCGTCCCCCTCTGAACTGTTGCAGTTCTTATAGTGCTTCTGTGAGTTACTGACAGTTTCTGTCATACTGGCTCCTTATAGGAAAAGTGATCTCTCCTAAGACTGTACAATAGGTTATTTTCTTGATTGGTGGCTGAGCCAAACCTGAAAACTATTGCCTGAATTGGAGGGATTTTTTTGTTTTGGGGTTTTTAAAAGATTTTTTTTTGTAGTAGATTTCTTCATTTTAAAGTTTTTCTCATAGCAATGAAAGACTGAAAAATAGTCATTCTGGATCAAGGAAGCATTTAATTCAATGTCATGCATAACATTTTGTTTCCAGTGAAGACTCTGCTAACAAAAGTAAACAATAGAAGTATGGCACTAAAAGTTAAGCACTAGTTGCAAAACTGGCCAGGAATATTGCCCTCTGTGAGTAATCAGGACATTTACACAAAATCTGGGGGGCTTACATTCAACTCCTCCCTCAAGAAACTTCTTCACCTTCTGCCTGCCTGATGCATATTCTAGATGTCACATTGTGTGGGTGTATCTTTACTCAGTCATTCGACTGCAGACACTCTATTTTGTGCAATTATTTTAATAGGAACTGACAGCTGCTTGTTCTACCTTCTCAATAAGTGTGTGTGTAACCTCTTACATCACTCTCAACTTATGAATTCTCCTCCCTCATGAATAGTTGCACAAGATGAAAGAGCTTCAGAAGAAGATACTGGAACCACCTTGTTCTGAGATACTGAGATCCCTATTCTTAAGTGCACACTGTGAAACTGTTGTTATCTCTATGTGACCTTGTTGAACATAATTCCAAACGGTTTTGTTTGCAATAAAGTAGTTTTCATATTCCTGTGTCACTGAGTTCTAGACTGTGCAGAGAGTACAGTGACCCTTGGAGCTGGAGCTGTGCACGCACCAAGAGAATTTGTTCTCCATCTTTATCTCAGGTTATCATCAGATCTTGAAGGAGGATTAGTTTCTGAGACAATGATACTGGTAATGAGTTGTGACTCTTGAATAAAAAAAAAATGACTCCTTACTGACTGATCAGTTCTTATACAACTGTAAGCTGAATTATGTGAAACTAAGTACTCAGTCTCAGTTTCACTGAAATCTACTCCACAGAGAAATCAAATCCAAGTTTATCTGCTTAGAAAAGTTATGACTTTGGTGTCATAATGATATATAAAGTTTGAAAAGCTTGCAGTAAGTTCTTAACTAATGAGATTCTCCAAAACTTTCTCCTTGTTTCAGTCTGATAGTACAAAAAATGAATAAAAACTCTTAAGCTTAGCTATAACTAAACTGGGGATGTTATTCCAAGCCATGCTATTTCTGCTCACTGTCATGATGCTCTTATGTTTGTTGCTTGAGGTTATTTTCCCAAACTGTTTCTTCTGACAACCCAATCTGTGGGATAAATCTGGATCCGACCCATTTTCACAGGCAACACTTTTTCGCTGCTCAAACCACAGCTTTCTTCCAGCACCATCTCACCCACCCAAAGGGTTGGACTAAGGTGATGAAAGGAACAAATCCCATTATGAAGCATTATTTTTCCTTTCAGTGACAGAAAAAAAATTTAGCATCGACAGGTAAGTCCTCTAGTCACAAGTGTTTTGAAGCAGAAATGCAACTCCCCTTTAAGCTGCCCCTCTCATGAGCTGAGCTGTCTAAAGAAGTAAAGTTCCTCCTTTTTATATTTAGTCCAGTAATATCAGGTGATAAACCACAGTATTTGGGATTATATCCCTCTATGAAATCACACAAACTCAGTTTATTAGAAGCTTTCTTCCTCACACTGCCTTTATATTTAATTAATTTAGAAAATTGGCTTCAGCTTCTCCCTTCACTGTATTCCTTACTCCAGGTGATAATTTTTTGTCCAGAAGGATGTTATCTTTTCACTTTACTTTTACTGAAACATTTTTAAGCTTTTTTTAAAATTCTCTTGCCTGTATCGAATGCTTTTTTATCCACGGTTGAAAGCTGTACTGATTTCAAACTGGCCTTTTGGAAATTGCTGAAATTGTTATAATTTGTTTATTATCAGACAGAAGGTCACATCTCAGACTATTCTTTTTGTTATGAAGACTAGGATTAAAGTGATCTGATTGTCAAGATCCCTACTGTCAATCTTACCAACAACTTATTAACTTCTCTGTTATTTTCTCGGTTTAGTAAGCCAGTTTTAGGAGACCTGCCAGGCTATGATCCCGGTGAAAGTTCCTGCAGCACTTCTTAGCTATGCTGAAATGTGGTGACAAGCACTTTTATAGTCTGGACCCTTCCTTAGAAACTGAGAGAGATGGACTGATTTATTTATTCCCTCATTTATTTGCCATGTGGAGCACATGTTTGTGCTAATTTCCTGTATCTAAGAATCTAAGACACATCGGTAGAAAGTGTTCTTTTCTGTAAAAGCAAGGAATTCGTGATGTCCATACAATGACCTCCAAATCATTGACAGTGGTTATGTATACTGAGGTCCTCAGTCTCTTGTTGAAGCAGGCTGAAGTAGATAATTCTGGACTTTGCCCCAGAAGTGTTGGGATCCTCCAAGGCTGTGTTCTGAATGAGGATCATCCTTCCTGGGGGAGAAACACAACACAATATGATAGTGACAACATTTACATAACATTATCAAAAGAACCCACACCAAGGTGAACTTTCAGAATATGCACTCTTGTATTTCTTAGTGTACTGAATTCCCTGTATTTTTACCTGTTTCTTCATATCAGCTACAGGATTGCTTTCATGAATAATTACATTGTCTGCAAATTATGAATAACAAGATGGTGAGATTGTTCAATATAGATTTGGGAACAGGGAATCATACAAGTAGTCTGAAAAAAAAGGAAGAGAAGCAAAATAAATATCAGGCAAATATGATTTCAAAATCAGGCTCCTATTAATCTTTCCTGAAGAGTGAATCTCAACATATTTGTCAAATTTCAAAAAAATATGTGTTTTCTGTGAGTGTACTATTTGGCTAAACAGAGCAGTGTGCTGTCCTGCCTGACCATCAGGCTGTGCTTCAGGCTGAGTGCAGATGTGAAGCTGCTTATGCAGTCTGGAATATTTTTTTGCATAACACTGAAACCCAGAAAAACAGAGGAATATTCTGCAATTATTCATCTGTTCGCAGATCTACAATCTGCAGATGTCAGCCACATGAAACCACATGTTTAAAGTAAGAAAATAGTAGTATTAAGCAGATGAAGGTAGCTGGTATCATCCAGCAGGTTATTGTACAAAAATTTTCACCTGAGATGTCATAAAATATTCTTGAATTTAAGATTATTTTTTTTCAATTTCATATAGATTCATGCGTGGCTTACATGTTATTTTACAGTGGATTAAAAAGCTTGTTTTTGTTTTCAGCTGTAATACTCTAATGCAATCTACTTGATAAGAATAAATTCTGCTTTGATCCTGAAAAGTAATATGGAGGTTGAGAACCTGAAATTGCTCTGAGAGTATATGAGGACACACAAGAAAACGCCATGAAAAAGGATCTTATTAGTACAGTCGGTATAAATCATCATTTTGTCTGCAGTACTACAATGTATACACTGTTTTTAAACCCACAGCAATTCCAACACGTTTTTTGTAAAATGGCTTTTTAATTCTATACTTTCTCCATGTAGTGTAGGCAAATTTATTCAAATTTTAAAGATGTGTTTTTCTAAAATCAACAAAATAAAACAACTAGAAGGGTTTTTTGCTAGCACAGGAACACAACTCATCAAAATGTTAATCTACCAAATTCCTTGGCATTGTTTGACTTTTCTGTAACCATCTAAGCATGTATTAAATGCTATTTCTTGATTCAGCAACTAATTTGGCTATTCCTTCTCAATTCTGATTGATGCTTTTGTCTTCTCAAGGCCTCTTGAAGTCAATAGGACACCACTAGTTTAGTGTGTGTGCTTTGGATCTGTTCTGATGTTTAATCAGAATAACTGATGCCTCTTTCTAGACATCTTGCTCTTCAACTGATGTTGCAACAGAGTGAAATCAGCATTAGCTGCAATTAAACTATAAGCTCTTAGTTCTTATTGTAATTGAAACATAAAAAATATGTAATGAAAACATGACAGAAATTATTAATGGTAATTCCTACTTAAACAACAAAACCATCTAATTATACCTTGAGTGGAAAATTATTTGGAGATACTATGATTTTGATTTTTTGAGCAAGAAAATGAAACTAATATTAGAAAGTATAAAGATCACATGGTACAATATTTGCAAACCAAACTTAATGAAAATCTATATTGGGGTTCAAATGAAATATTTTTCATTTCTCTTAAGTCTATTTCAAATTGAAGCTCCCAATTTACCATAATCTGAAACAAAACCCTCACTATAATGTTAACCTTAAATGTACATTTGTGCTCTTACTCTAAAATGAAGCAAATAGGTTTATTAAGTAACTAGGAAGTAGCTTTCCAGTGTTAAGTAAAATACTGTGTTAAGTAAGTTCTTATTAAATTACCTTTGTGTTGGAGATTCATTAATATTCACTCTCCAAAATCTAGCAAAGGTCAGCCAAAAGGTAATTGTGTCAAGGCTGAATACCTTTCCTTGGAACTTTCTGTACATATTAAAGCCAATTTTTTTTCTTCTACTTCTGTAAAACTAATTTGTAGTAGGATTTACTGTCTCTGTCAGAGCTCTCTTACTTCAAGACAACCTTTTAGAACCTTTGTATCTTCTGCAGACAGACGCCCACAGTCCCACCAGAGTGCTGTAAATTGACATTGCTCTGAGGAATTACCAGCACCCCTGGAGAGCAGCCACTGTGAGCCGCAGTGGAGAGCACCACGCCTGGAGGCAGCAAGGAATTGTGTCATGGAGAAACTCCAGGGCAGTTGGGAAAAATTGTCCAAGTGCCAAATTGGTGTTTGGCCAGGAGACTGCAGCAAACCCCTTACTTTTAAAGGAGTAGCACTTGACCATCAAGGAATTAATGAATGAACCAAGGAATTGAAGAGCATTAGGGAAGAAAGTTGTGCTGACTTCACATTTCAGCCAAAAAGTGAAACCTCTGCACACAAAGGGCACGTCAACATTATATAATGAGGAATGGCTTCAACTCAGGCTCAAAATAAGAGTTAATTATTATTCACTGTAAAAAATTACCTGCTTTTAAGCTTTTCTTAAAAGTTCCATTTGAACCCTAGGGGACAATTAAGGATTGCTAACCCAAGCTTGTGTATCTTCACTATTTTACCCCAAGAGCAATGGATGGTATTTCACTTTTTGTTGGAGTTTTGTCCTAGGCATAATTTATAATCTGCTCTGGTATCTGAGCAGCAAGGGGAAACTCCAACTCACCTTTGTGTGGCTCTCACCCTCAAATGGAGCTCCCTAGACATGAGGTTGCTCTTTCTTGGGGAGCCAGTGAGGGTTTGTGGATGGGAAAAACTTCTGAAGTTGAGGGAGGAAGGGGCAGAGAAGACTTCTCACTGGGAGAAAATCTGCCACAGGAGGAGATGATGAGATTCTAAAGGAGAATCTAAGGATTCTCTAAGGAGAATCTCTTCTAAGGAGATTCCTTAGCAGAGCAGGCATATAATCAGGCTTCAAGGTGCTGGAAGGGAGATCTTCCTAAGACTGCACAGGGCTTTGTCATGCCCAGTACACTGAGAACAAGGACAATCAGAAAGACAAAAAAAACTGGAGAAAAATTTGCTATTATTTTAATCACTCTTGCTGAGCAGAGCTATGCCCTGGACCAAGAAAGTGATTTTATGATAATTTTAATTTAAATCAAATAGCACCTGAGATTCAGAACTTCTTGATGTCTTTGGTGGCTGACTTGAAGCTTGCAAATCAGCTTATGCAGACTTACCTTTTTTCTATAAGTGCTGTGGAAATGCTAACCAAGCTAGTCAACTGCTAGGAGCTGCTGGCTGAACTGGCAATGCTTCCTGAAATCTCACTGTGCCACAGGGACACTGGGTGCTGCTGAATCTGTTCTCTCTCATAATGAAAGAAATTTAAGACAGGTAAGTAAAATGTTTTGCAACTCAGCAGTTACAGAGAATCATCGCATTCTTTTGTCAGAACTGTTTTATTTGGGCTTGCAAATGCCCTGGTCAAACATTATATCTCCCCCCAAAAGAGAATTAATTAATCTTTTTTTCAGAGAAAATCTAATTTCCTGCCAAATGTTACATTAGAACAAATCCAGAACAGTTATGATGTTATGAACAAATCCAAAACCACCTAGACCTGGCAAGAAAAAGCTGACAACAAGGGCACCTCTTAGGTCTTGGCCCTCTTTTTTGGTTTTAGATGTCTCACATGGCTTTACAGACCACCCTCGTCCTTTTTGTTCCATGCCTGGGAAGAGGTTCTTACAATTTTTCTTCTGGAATCAACTGTGCAGCAAATATTTTATCCACCCAAAGTGGGCAGCAGGACTGAAGGAGAAAAAGTACAGCTCATGATAACTGGCATGGTGTCAGAGACCGAAATATTATAGTTTATGACTTAAACATTTTTCTACTTCTAAAACTGTGTTACAAAAGCTGCAAAGAAGCTGCACGGACTGAAGGCACTATACTGCCCACCGATGAAGATTACAACTCAGAGCCAGGAGACTTAACACCTTCCAGGGTGGACCATAGCCGAGGGCTATCAGACACTCACATGAAGGGCAGGGGAAGGAGAAGCTTTGGATGTGTTGGAAGAGGCTGTGGGCAGAGGCACAGTAACTGCCCAGCCTGCACTGCACCAGAGCCCAGCTGAGGGGGATCTTACCCGCAGCAGAAGGGGTGACATGCCCAGCACAGGGCCCCCCAAAGCAGCCCTCAGACCCTGCACCAGAGCACCAGAGATGGTGCAACAGACCCCCAGTGTTGCAAGGGACAGTGTCTGAAGCTAGCCCCTGCAAGGGGAGCCACTTGGGCGTTCTCACCTGACCCAAAGTGTGCATTAATCCACGGGACTCTGTACTCTCTGGCGTGGCGTGTGCTGTGTGCCATGTGCCATGCCATGGTATGTGGCAGCATGTAGCTGCATGGCCATGGCACTGACCTTCACCACCAGCAAGACCAACAGAGGAGAGCAACGAGCCATCAGGAGCCTTGGACGGGTGATATGCTTCCACCTTGTCACCTCTTCCTGTCCCTCCCAACCCCCCCCCAACCACGGACATTTCTTTTCCTATCTCTTTCTTTCTCTCTTTTTTTCTTTCCTTCTCTCTGCCTCTTTCACTATTAAATAAAACACACCCGTTTTTTGGCAACAACATTTAATCTCATTTGATTTTAATCTCGTTTCTGGGGATATTTAGAATCTTAAAAGTTCTTTCCAGTTTACGCACAGACTCTTAGCTTTCTTGATTTTTCTGGGTTTAAACTGGATCGTAACACATGGTACATTGACAGGATCCCAGAGACCAACTCTTACCTTTTTCCCAGCTCAATAAATGTAAATTGGAATGTGGTGCCACATAGCTTTGCATATACACATCGGCATGAATACAGAACTGAGATAATGAGAACATTCCCATTTGGTTTTTTGCCTTAGATTTAAACCAGCTTTTCTCATCTCACTTGAAAATACTGTAACAGTGAGGATTTCCCAGCCTTGAGAAGCTCCTTTTTATGTGCAGGGAGACAAGTCCCTCTCACAGCTCACTTGGCCAGAAAGGAAGGGTTTATAATGGTTATTATTTTTAAAATAATTTGATAAGTTGGCACTCAACTCAAAGTGACCTACTGATGGTCGTGGTCCAATTTTTGTTCCTAGAATTGATTCATATTTAAAAAATACACAAATAGTTGTCAGATAGTAAACTAGGATGAAAGTCTGCTTCCAAGAAAATCCCCTAGACATAATTTTACTTAATGTTATTTACACTGTGGTCTATAGAAATTGGAGTGGGTGTCTCATGGTGAGACTGTTTCAGTGGGGAAGATTAGGATATCATCCTCCATCCTCATTCAGCCTTCAGGAACAGCTACCTGTTGTGGTTAGGAGATGGAGATTTGACCTCTTATGTCTGAAAAGAGAATTCATCCCACTTCAAACAGAAAAGGCAGTGTAAAAGGTAGATAGTACTGTAACAAATGTGTCATGCAGGGTGTTTGCTTCTGTCAGCATCTGATATGGTCCGAGAAACTTTGCAAATCAAATCCCAGAGGCCCCTAAGGGAGATGTGTGTTCATTCTGAGACCATCAGCCTGAGCTGATATCCATTTACTCACAACAGGGTGGCTTGACATGCACAGAGGTCCTTTTTTTAGCACTTAGAGGGAAAAGGAAAAAAAAAAAGAAAAGAGATTAGATTTAGGCAGCTGCTTAGAGTGGATTTTGAAAAGTGCATTCTGCCTCATATATCTGACATGAGTCAGGTGCTAGTTACATTGAGTGTGGCAGAGATTTTTGTGGTCACTTAAGAGTTAGAGGTATCTGAAAAAAAATAATGTATTTTGCACTGTCTGTTGGGAAAGAAAATTAAAATGTATGTGTCTGCTCTTATGGAAAGAAATAGGCTGATCAGTCTGATTCGGTCTCACATGCTGAGAGACATCATACTTCCCACATTGCTCATTCTTTCAAGGATAAACAACATCTAAAAGGAAGACTGTGAATAAATGAAACTGTGATTTTGAGTGTCATTCAAGGTAAAGCAGATGTCCAGCACAAATATATATAGTACCTCAACCTAGAGAATAGGTTGGCTGAGTTTTTAAAAGATACTTTGCTGTAGCTGTTATCAGTGGCTTTCTTAATGGAAGATATGAACACTTGCAGCAGACCCACAAGAAAATTGCTAAAGCCAATCTAATCAGAAGGCTGAAAGTGTTAACATTTTAAGCAGCAGACTAATTCAAATGCAGACTTCTTCAATGCTAGGGATAGCTTATCATATTAAGAAACTGTTTTATGTGAAACTGGCTAAGAAGGATAACAAAAACTGATGCAAAAACAAAAATACAAAAAAGAAGATGAAGAATGCGTTTTCTGATAATACTGCTGGTGTAAAAGTTGTTCTTCCTGTATTTATGTATGTAGAAATGTTATGACAAAAAATTTGCGGGACATTTCTCTCATTTGTATAGGGAATTAAAGGAAGCCAATCTGCCAGCGTCAGCTAAAATCAAAAAGATCTACAGCAATCATCTGCAATGCAAAGGATACAGGGACATGCATTTAAAAACAGCGGGGGGTAAAGAAAATTATACACTGATGCCTGGATACAGATTTAAAATGGCAAAGAAACCCCAAACATAAACCCCATGTAGGCTGAAGTTGTCCTCACAGAGTGTGCATTTTCAACACGCAGCAGAGAGCAGTGACCAAGTGTCACTCCAGAAACAGCAGCAACATAAGAATTAGCAGCTATTAGAAAAGCTCTGGATAGCAACAAGTACTTTAAAAGGAAGTCATCGTGTTATCTTGTTTCTCCTCCAGTTAATGTGGAGAGGGCTAATTTAAAAGGAAGATCCCATTCTGCCAGTTATAATTGAGTTTTATTTTATCTGTTTCACATTCTTACGAGGGAAAATTAAAAATGAAACACATACTGAGCTCCCATTTGTCTCAGGGCCCATCATGGCAGTGAGGAATACCTTCTCCTGTGAACTGAAATCCAACAGTTTAGCATCATATATCATGCTGATATAAGACACATATAGTGTCCTCTTTTGCTTAGAGGACACTCTAATGATACACTCACTCTTTGAAGTTAAGTTGCAAATGATTGCTCTGGCCTTCTGCGTTTTAATCTTGCCATTTAGGATCACCAAAATGAAATTAATTGTGCAATTGACATATTTGTTTGTTCTAGAAAATTGAAAGCTTGGTGAGAAGATGATAAGCAAATTGCACTAGTAAGGTATGGTAGTTTTACTAAACTTCCTTTAGTAAACTTCTGGCTTCCTTTTTTAATGACCATTATGTCTCAAAAGTTTCTGGGCTGTAGTGGCATCAAACATTGTTAATTCTTATTGATCTCAGAATTCAAAGTGAAACCTCTGAGTATTTTAAGATTGTAATGTGGTTACTATTTAAATCATCCTAAACATATTTGGAGAGCATAAATGAATTTTATGATGTACGAAATTAAAGTTATACTTTCTTTATTGAATCTGCAGATTTACTTTAACATTTTATTTCTGACATGAAAGAAGAGAGGCTGAACTAAGTTTCTTCTCATATAGCACTTATTCATGTTCTTATTATGTGTCCACTTCATGTCTAGAAATCCACAATTATTAAGTTCCCAGAAACACTGTCACAGAAGTGGAGCCACGGTCCAAGGAATGTTCTAGGTAACACCATGGTAAGAAAATCAGACACAGGCTGCACTGGAGTGGTAGGGTTGCCCAGAGGTGGTAGAACTCAGATAAAACAATCTTATTCATCATCATTCAGATGATGTCACTACTGTCAAGTTTTAAGAAAAAGAAATAAAAATCAGGCCAATATCTTGGTCTAACTTTTTCGTCAATACCACTGTTGACTTAGTTAGGAGCTGTGAGTGACAGCTCCTACCTCTTCTGAGCAAAGTCTTTATATTCTTATTTTGAGGACTTCTGTTGAGAGCTTACAAGCTGGAGAACTGCTGATTAAGCTAGAAGCTACTTAGATTCAGTACAGAACTGAACAATTCTTCAGATATCTAACCTTATTTCTGGTATGATTAAGGTATAAAATTTTTTTCAAATTGCCTCCAAATTAGTCAGAAACCTCACTCTCCAGACCAGGCAAACAACATCTTTGTTTGATCTTTGATTTTGCAATTTTTATTCTCATTGAGCTGAGTACTTCAGAGCTCTGGCTTTCAGCTACATTTATGGAAAGTACTACCATGCACCAAAGCAATAGCAGTGTAGCAATTAGTAGTGTAGTAATGTGGCAATGCTTAAGATCACAAATTATTTGGCATCCTGTATAACTTCAGTGACATATTTCAGGCACATATTATGTTATTTAACTGTTAGACTTGAAATGCCTGGCACTAGACTTCAAGACTGCTGCAAGAAATAGCACAGGCAGGCCTCTCCAATTTAGCTGTGCTTAGTAAGTGATCCAGAAGGCCCTTTTAAAAAGATATTTTAAGCCCATTTAAAATCAATAGACCAAATGGCTTCTAGGATCACTTCTGACTTCATTGGGCTCAGCCACTCTATCGCCACTCTTCTGGTGCCAAAAAGATAAGCGGAATTACGTTACTCCTTTTTTTTTAACTGGTTTGAAAACTGAATCAGAGTAGGAGTGCCTCACTTTCCTCAGCTGACTGCAGAAAAACTTTCTAATTTAGCTAATGTAACCAAAATACCTTTGTAAATGCAAAAAATTTTTTATAGAAAATGCTGCTCCTTTGCTTAGAGTATTTATCCAGGTAAATTTGAAAGAAGTGCTCTGAGGGAGACAGGTGCACCTCTCATTTAGTGGCAGGATGATGGGTTTGGGAGGGGCTCATTTCACCCCTATTGCCAGGTTTTGTACATCCAGGGTTTTGTAATCAGTTGCCAAGAGAGTTTCAATTTCACTGCCTGGTTCAAAAAGAAGCTGTTAGCACAGGTCAGATTCCAACCAGGAGTAAGTCATTAGAGAAAGGTTTGAGCAGTTACAGGTGGGAATTCATTAGACAAATAAATTGAACAGAAGAAGGGAGAATATAACAAAAGGACCCCAAACCACTCCTTTGGCATTTAACGGTGACTTTGTCCCTTTGCAAACATCAACCATATTTCAATGGATGCTGCTCATAGCTCTAGGAGAAGTTTCTCCAGGATAGAAGAGAAGCACCAAGTCCATGGACCTGATAGAAGTGTTTGTTGCCTTTCTTCAGTATCTTTCCTCTACAAGGTGTGGTTTTAGCATGAGGAGCAGAGAACAAACTCTATCCACTAAAGTGTATCTTCTCCCTGCTAGCTGAGATGCACTTCCTGTAGGGGTTACAGAGGACAGTGTGTGAGGGAGAGCTGCAAATCCCTGTCCCTGCAGGAGGGCAGTTTTCCAGGTCATCATGCAGAGTGGAAATACAAGCTTCACTCCAAGAGTACTAAGCTAGTATAACTTTCATAAACATAACTTTCTGTGATCTTTCATAGAATCGCAGAATGGTTTGGGTAAAAAAGGACCTTTGCAGATCAGCCAGTTTACTGCCCCAGCCATGGGACATCTTTTATTAGCTAGAGTTGCTCAGGGCCCCATCCAGTCTGGCCTTGAACACCTCCAGGGATGGAGTGTCCACAACATCTCTGGGCAACACGTCCCAGGGCTTAAACAACCTCATCATAAAAAAAAAAAAGTCTTCTTTATGTCCAATCTAAATCTAACTTCGTTCAGTTTAAAAATGTTGCCCCTTGTCCTGTCACTACAGGCTCTGGTAAAAAGTAAAGTCTCTCTCCCCGTCTTTCTTATAAGCCTCTGTGTATAGTGAAAGCTGCAATAAAGTCTCCCTGAAGCCATCTCTTTATGCTGAACCACCTGACTCTCTCAGCCTGTCTTCCCAGGAGAGGTGTTCTAGCCTTCTGATCATTTTTGTGGCCTCATCTGGACCAATTCTATCAGGGATTATCTTTGAATTGAGATTGTTCTGCGGGCTGCAGCACAGTACTTCATATTCAAGAACATGGTAAAGACAGTAGCTTCCCACAACCAAAACAATGTATCTTCCTTATCTTCAGAAGTTATAAGTGAGGATTAATGAACATGTGAGGAGAGAAAATAAGCTGCTGGTCACTCTCTTCTGTGCTGTGAGAGCAAGGAAAGACCTTGAATTCCTCCCCTCTCCCCTACTTTATTATACATGGCTCATAAATATACAAGCATATTTTTTTTAATCTCATTTTTATATGTATTGTAAACAGATTAATTTTTTTTAGCTGATCCAGTTAACTTGGAAGTGTTGAGAATCATTAAACTTCATTTTATGATTCCTGGAAATGCTATCTCACCACCTGCTTAGGTGCCGGCATAGTAAATACCAAGGTGTGTGTTCATTCTGACATTAAAGTTGGCTGAGAAGGGTTAATTGGTCTCAGGTGTCCTCAGCTCTGCCACATAAGGGAACCTTTATTTCCAAACCACAGCTTCATCCTTTCAGCTCTTGAGTCTGAATTCTGCAATCCTGCCATTGCTCTCATTGGATTTTATAAGTGCCCAGTGGTGTTTGGGATAGAACCAACACAGAGTTTTGTGGCATCAGGACAATTTATCTTTATACTTATGAGTGTATAAGCTGTATTTATATCTTTTGAGCACACAGCACAACCTTCTAGCTCTTTGCAGTCAGCCAACAGACCCCAGGGACACTTACACAGGACATTTCCCTCCGTCCAAGTAGGATGATACAACTTCTCATGCCCTTGCACAGATAGCATTCTAAGTTTGTAAAATGGTGTCCCTTTATAGGTGGGGTGTTGAAACCATAACTGGGTACAGATGGAGTCAATGTTGGATTTCTGTGTTGTGTCATTATGGTTCATGTAGCTGGTTTATATGTTTATCTGCTGAACTTGAAGTAGAGCAGAGGAAGAAAAGAGTTCCTGCTGCCACACACCACTATTGGCTTGGTGGTGGTAGCAGAGATGATGAGTTCTCCTGACTCCCAGGAGAATCCCTGCTAACTGGATTTCTCCTTTTTCACTTTTCTACAGCTGAAAAACCTATTTGACTTCCACAACCAGAACAAATGCATGTTTGCAGAACTAACTGTTGGGAATAGCAGATATTGGTGCTGCTTGTCTGCTGAAACCACTGTGATTAGTGAAACTAATTGCACTTTAACAGAGCAGGAAAAAAAAACAAAAGAAAAAATTCTATCAGCTGGTAAATTGGGAGCTCACTTGAGAAATCTATCCTGATTTGGGCTCAGAGCCAAATCACACTCTGTGTTGAGTGCTGTGATATTGCTGCTCGCAAACATGTTTTTTGGTCTGAGTTCTTCTGCATAGTGTCACATTCTTGAATTCAGGAATAAGGAGAGCCTGAGTTGTGTGAGATTCAGATTTCCAGGATAAGGTGGCAACTAAGCTTATCTTACGTGAGTGTTCCAAATACAATGAAGTCTTTATAAAAAGAGACTCCAGCTTTTTCTATGGATTTTGTTTGCTAAGTGGCCATACATTCATTTTTGGGACCCTAAATATTGAGCAGATGTGTTAAATGTGCTCTAAACAAGGCATAATCATGTCTGCTGCATTACAGTGGAGCAAGACCAAATCTAATTCTGAAACAACCCTGGGCAGGAAACAGGAATTGCTTAGACTTCTGTGGTTCTGGATATGTGCAAAACTGTAGATGACTCTAATATAAAAGGAGGATGTCTACTATACTTTACATCTAGTTTGGTTTAGGCTGCAGCTGAGAAAGTCTGGAGAAATATTTCAATTAGATTTATTTTGAATGCAAAATATGTTAGATGTATTATTCCCCCACTGAATTTTCCAGCATAAAAAGTATTTCTGTATTTGAAATCAACAATCCAATAGTGAAATCATGTATCTTTATTATTTCTATTAATAATTCAGTGATTTTTATGTCCTTGCAAGTTGTCACATGAATTAGCTGTTAACTCATCTTTGTTTCTTTTTTTAAATTGTGCCTCTTGCTTATTTAGTCAGTGAGGTTTCCTTGGGTCCCAAGGACTGACGCAGAGGGTTTGCTCATCCCATTCACAAAAAACAAGGTGATTCAACAACTGAGATAGAGGGACTCTAGTCTTTCACTTATTTAATTTCCCAATAATCTTGCCAATTAATATATCAAACAGCCTCCCAAATCCAGATTCATCCAACCTTATTCAGACTTTGAATCAGAAATGAGTCTCCAGAGGACAATTCAAACCACAGCTGAGTTGATTTGCTTCCGGTGATGTCTGTATTTCCCAGTTGACTTCAGGAAATATGTACAGCATCCAAACTCCTGACTAAACCTCTGCAAGTTCCTAAAGACAGCTGAGATGAATATAATGTCTAACTCATCATGTTATCAATTACTTGGATTTCTTAGGCAATGTCAGTGAGCTGCATAACACCATGAGCACACATATAGATTCATTGCCTATATCAAGAAGCAGAAAAGCTCTTGGAGAAGAGTTATAGGGCTTAGTTGAAAACATTGTGATTGATGATGTAATATTTATACAAATTAGGGCTTGGCAAGCTTTGCTATAAACAAAACTTTATTGCCAGGGTTTGAATTGAGAGCCTGTCTCACTACCACTGATCATTATTCCCAGGAATAGAGCATGGAAGTGAGGGGCAGAAGAGGCAACAAGAAGATAAAACATACCATTTTTACTTACTGTTTCTTTATCTTCTGCATTAGAGAGAGAGCAAAATGGTTCAGAGAGAAAAGAGCCTTAGAGATTCTGGAGAGAAAGGCAATGGATACAATGGGATGCTAAATGAAGTTGCTAGAGATGAACATTACAGCAAATAGGTCAAAGGATTAGTTTTAAGGATGGGAAATGTCTGAGATGGAAAGTGATTCACTCTTTAATCATGAAATTTGTGTTTTCGCATTATGCACTTCCCTTAAGCAGAAGCAATCAAGCCCTCTCATTTTGCACGATGCCCTTGATAGCTAAGCATACACTTTTATTGCGAATTTGGTACCAAACAAGGTATCATGCATATTAAAAGAATTATTTCAAACCCAGAACCTTGACTAGATAATTTTTTAAATAATTTTTCCTTCTGAGAAATTTGTAAGTTTTAAGTTCTGAATGTCATTGTTTCAGACACACAAACTGCTTTTGTTTTTAAAATAATATTATTGAAAGGTCATTTAAAATTGAGAAGGAAAAACATCCAAGCAATCACCAAAGAAATGGTAATGTGGGAACTGACTCTTCCTAGAAAAGCTCTGATTCCTCTAGTGCAAAAAAGAAGTAGAAAGTCCATGTAGTGAATGTAAAGCACAGCAGTTCCTGGCTGGGCAGAATTGAAAATTTCCTGAAAAGGCCACAAGAATTAGGTGGGGGTATCACTATAAACACCTTTCTAAAGGCAGAAGCCCTTACTTTTGCTTTTGTCCTTAGAAGAGACTTTGAAAGAAATCAGCAAGTCCATCACCTTGTGTTTTGGGTAAATGAAGTTCAAATGCTTGAAACAAAAGGAAAATTCCTAAGCATGGTGTGCTGTCTTTTTCAGATTACATTCACTGTGATTCATGCTGCTATCCTTCATTTTCTAGTACTGTACTCTCGGGACTGCTGGAAGATTGTGAAAAGCTGAATGAACATTATTTTGACGAAAAGGTAAAAGGCACATCTATCATACTCTGGTTTTTAACCAGGTAATTTCTGAAGAGGTTGCAAAGTAGTAGTAAATGTTCTAGGTAGACAGACGATTTTCTTTTCCTTTTGAAGTTAAGAACAACCTGGTTTTCTGCAATTATTCGTAAACAGCAAGAATCCCATTTTGCCTGAAAGGACCTGCCATGCTAATGGGATGTGTAATGTAATCAGGTGGGCATTGAGTGAGGTCCTAGAGGGACAGACACATAAAAACAGCACTTCTGCTGAACCTCTGTTTCCAAGAACTTCTCTGACAAGCATTTCCATGTAATAAAGGAATCCTAGAATATAAGATAAGACACGTCAACTATCAGTGAGTCAGAAGAGAGTTGTAACAAGGGTAACAAGGTGTGTGTAGGTGGCAGAAGTCTGTTCCCTCTCCTGGCTTCTGCTCAAATTGGTTTCTCTTCTGTTTTCCTACAGAGTTTTGGAGCAGAATCTTTCTGAACAAAAGCAGTGCTGACTGTCAAAGACCACTCATTGGCATAGAACAGTTATCTACTGGGATTTTATTTTCACGACTAACAGAGATCCTGAGAATGACTGGGACACACAAGTTACATCTGTGCAAGCAAATCAATGTCCTGGGTCTGGGCATTGCTGCTGGGAGAGTATAGATGGGTCAGTATGTATGAGGCTGTGTGGTCCAGCAACCATTACAGGGTAACTCCTCACCCAGTTCAGTAAATGAAATGCACAGGATGAAAACAGCCTAAACTAAAACCACATTTTCTGTTTGATTTAGCTATACATTTAATTTCTATAGCAAGGCAGCACAGGTGCACAAAAAGTTGGTCAAATAATTATTCAGTTGTCTGTCTACTATAATCACTTGAATTTTAGAAACCTGAAAATGGAAAATAAAAATTTCTGGTTGAAGTTCTGCAAACATTTATTCCAATGTCAGGGGTACTGAAATTCTGAGGCTACATTCCTAGTACAAGAAACTTCCATGTTGCACAGGCGGAAATCTTCTCTGACTCGAAGATACAGGAAGAACCTGACCAGTATTTGCCTGTCTCAAGCTGAAGGTGTACAGTGTTTTCTATTTTACTGTGAATATATGTAAAATGTAGACTCCCAAGTCTAGCTTTTGCTCCCATGATACATTTTAAACTTTCACTAAAAGGGAAAAATCTCTAGTCAGCAAGAGTGGTTAGATCCAAATTAGCTTACTATCCTCCATGGACAATAAACACACTATATGGATGAAGGGAATGAGAAACTCACCCTCTCCCAATATACATATTCCACATATTGATATGTGTGTTTTTGTAGTACCAATAATTTCTTCTTTAAAACTTTTCATGTTGTTTATTGGTCTCTGCAGAAAATCATCTGGCAAAATATTGGTGTTTCAAAAAGAGTCCTGGTCCTCACTATGATTAAATCCAGGCTATTTTCATTCTGTGTTAAAGGGAAAAAAGAGACACCATGGCCAAATCCTCTTTCATCATGTAGACGTAAGATCAGGTGACTTAAGGCAATACAGGTGGATTTTCTAACATTTCCAAAAAGAGTTCAAATAAATAAAAATTTAAGTGTTGTGTAGATGTTTATGTTATGAGCTGTGTAATGAAATTTTTTGTTTGTGAAAATTTTCCTAAAAAAGGGCTGAAAAAAACCTAGCAAAAAAATTTTTCATTTCCAATAAACCATTATTTCCTGGAAAAAAAGCCCAAACTTTTAAAATGTGCTTTTTTGTTTCAATGTATGTTAAAATGCAAGAATAAACATGTAATTTACTTACATAATTTAATACTTTTTTTTCCCATGATGTAAGTCCATGTAATCATACCAAACACTTCTAGCACTTTAAGATTAAAAGTAAATTAACTTTTAGTGAACTTTTGGTGAATTAAGTTAAATTAGAGCAGGTTTTAATTAGTTCCTGTATATCTGCTGAAATTTCATCTTTTGCATGAAAATAAAACGTTACACAGGACATTTAAAATGTGTCTTATAACAACAAGGAAGGAACTGTCTTAGTGTATGAAAAATTATTCCCTCAAACCATTAATTGGGATTAATGAGCCTGGCTTTTGGCTAACTCTACTGCAACTCAGAACTCACCAAACTCCAGGGAACTTACACTAATGCACAGCCAGCACAAGAGGAAAAAAAACCTTGGTGGTCCTCTGAAAAGAGAAAATAGAAGGGAAATGTAGTAGAATTGTGTGTATGGACTATATAATTATATGTCTTGCAGAAGTAAATGAGGAGCAGAAACCACAGCCCCTGTCCATATGATAAGAGTCATTTGAGAAAAGACTGATTCACATAAATAAATTACGGTGATACATTCTGGTTATCTATATACTGGAATCCAGTTTGGTGAAGATATATGTAAATATTCACCACTTAAACATCAGGAAAAGATGTGAAACCAGGGAGATTTTAAAAAGGCTATGTTTTATACCCATTCTTAACTTCTGTAGAGTTATCATTTGAAGCTTTTGAATTACCTTACTCCCTCACTCCAGTTTTGCTGTAAGTAGAAGTTTCCTGCTCTGAAACCTCAGTTTATGCTCATCGTATATTTGCACTTCTATTAGAGCAGGAATGATGTGTTGATCATTGCACGTGAAAAAGTCACAAACACAGCCAGGTGTTAATTCCTCATCCATGGTGTAAACTCAAAAGATCCTGCCTCATCAAATTTCAGCTTTCCAAAGAACTTACAGTTTAACATCAGGGAAAAGCACTGGGAATGTCAAAACTCTTCTTGGTTTGCTTTTAAGGTTTTGTTAACTAGTGCTCGGGAAGGCTGTGAAAGACCCACAACGTTGTTTATTTGCAGCCATGTCTGAGAGTCAGAGGCTCACCATGTACAGTGCTTTGCTGGCTTTTGCAACATTCCTTTCTATTCCCTCTCATCCCCCACATCCGTTCTCCTTTCCCCTGCCCTGTAGCACAGGAAAAAGGATGAACTAGGTTAACCTGCCAGCTTTATCTCTAGTCCTGATTTTTTCTTGGAAAGTGGTTTATCCCGTGCTAGCATGATATGAAGCTCTCAGATTTATCTGATCATTTTTTCTCTCTTTTTTTTTTTATTTATAGAAGTTGCAAAAAATATTGCTAAACAAGATTGGCATAGGAATGACAGAGATACTACAGATTTCCTTTTTTAAAGAAAATATATACTTTAAATGGTCATAATTTATCCACAAGTTTTTGCAAATTTTTGTTACAATAGATCAAAGTGAGAAGCTCTTTACCTAGTATTTTATAGATTTTCCAACTTTTAGAGAAAGAAACTAGAGAAAACTTGTACCTGGCTATCTAAATTTTTTTCCTGTCTGTGATATATCATTTCAGATAATGCAATCAATAGCAATGCCCTAATTCCAATCTTTACAACCTAAAATTCAAGTAACTTTTTGGTAGGAAAAGATGATGTAAAAACCCCAGGTTGACTCTAAGAATTTGTTAGCCTTGTGGTTTGTTTTCTGACGTTATTAACAGAAGAGAATGCCTTAGAAATATCATTGTAGCTCTTGCAGTTGCTTTCCAGATCACCTGAAAAATCAGTAATTGAGAGAATTAATTGAGATGCTGGCAGTGATGGTGAGGCAGCTGCCAGATATCCACTGTAAAGATAATGTACACAAGTGAAACTATTACTGATAATATATTAATGTGCATAACTGGCAACCAATTTCTTAGATTTAAATAAGTTGGTGTTTTTATCCTTAAAGGCATTATCTGTGTTTGTGGAAGGTTGACAGGCATTAGAAAATGAAAACCTCTGCTTCTCATTTGAATGGAGGCTGCATTTGAATGGAGGCCAGGGCAATTTTACATGGGCAGATAGGGATAGGACAAGGTGGAACTGGTTTAAACCTAAAGAGGAGAGATTTAGATGTTCTTTGCTTGGAGAGTGGCGAGGCACTGGCACAGGTTGCCCAGAGAAATTGTGGATTCCCCATCCCTGGAAGTGATCAAGGCCAGGTTGGATGGGACTCTGAGCAACTTGATCTATTGGAAGGTGTCCCTGGTCATGGAAGGGGGTTGGAATAAGATGATTTTTAAGGTCCCTTCCAAGCCAAACCAATCTATAATTCTATGAATTCATATAGATATTAATTCAGTTTTTCTCCTCTTGTCACAAAGGCTCAGCTCAATTCTCCCAGTTTCAGGTGTAGGTTTTGCTAGTGTCAGGAGGAATCTACACAGCTGGATTTTTAGTACCTGGATTTACACCTCAGATACAAAACCAAGCACAATTATATTTTTCCTTAATTATTTCAATATTTTAAATTTGCAGTGGAATAGACACAAAATAAGCAAAACTAGCTCTTCTTCCTGAGATTTTAGGTGGAGAAATTCAGCCTTGGAAAAATATATGCATTTTAAGAAAGATTGTAAGTCACAGCTAGAACCATTGGCTAAGTATTAGATTATCTTTCACCAGCAATGTAAGATTTTTCCTAAAGAATTTAACAGCATAATAGAGCTTAGATCAATAAAATCCTGTTTCTTTTCTTTTGGAGATCATTGAAATATTTATTCCATTAAACTCCCTAGTTCAGCCTTTAAAATGTTTTCCAAATTTTAAAATATTTTTGTAGTTTATTTAGTCATATGTTATATTTTCTAAGTCCAGAAAATAACAAATGAGAAAAAAAACCACGTTAGAAGTATTAGGATTGCTTAATATATTAATGCAAATCTCATTTCTTATTAATAGCACATGTATTATTAATGCTTTCAATGCATATTGATAATATAGTGTATTTTATTCAAATGAAATATACAAAGACTATAACCTATTTTCAGATTTATCTTTTTCCGTACAAATTTTACTCATAATCTGATTAATTTGCTGGGTGTCTTAAATAACACCATTCATGACAATGGCAAATGAGCTCATTTCCTTGCATTCTAGTTCATACTCATTTTGCCGTTTTAAGAAAACTCACCACAGTGTGATGAGTCCAGGTCTCAAGGCTGTTTTAAGCAGGTAAGACACATTTTGACAACTTTCAGAAGAGATTTTGAATGAGGGGGAGGAAGTTAATTGCAAAGAAAAATAACCATCTAGCTAGGAAGATGTGGAGGAGGGGGAGAGAAGAAGATCTTGTGGCTGTATCGTTAGTTTATCAGGAAATTAAACAGTTGAGGACAGCACAGAATAGCCCATGTCTGTACTATCAAATAATTTTATCCCTAAAAGCATTTTAGCAAAGCCATTGCAGTAAATGGAAGAGGAATATGTTACAGCAACGGGAGGTGAAAGAGTTTCCACAATCTAACACCAACACGTGGCTGATCTGTTGGTGCCCACGCCCAGATTATGAAACCCTCATGGTTAAGTAACAACTGTCAGTGTTCACCAATCCACTGCTCCAGCTCTGGGCTAGAGTGTGACATCCCAAAGTGACCCAAGCTCCAGCGAGATGTGGAAGCCTTTTAACACCCAATTACCCTCACAGTCTGTGGCTCTGTCCCAAAGTTTGTGGTTGAGGAAACCTGGATCACCCAATTTTCTCAGTGAGTTGAAAACCAGATTTCTTCCCATGGTTTGTTATAGCTAATTGGAAAGGTGTGCACACCTGGCTCTGCTTGGGTTACAAGGGAATTACAATATCCCCTCAGACATTTCTCTTTGTACCAGTTCTTGTTCTCGCTCCTTCTCTTCTTCAGTACTACTCATTTAAAAACTAATCTAAAGTTATGCTGCTGAAATGCTGCAACTCCCATTTCTAGAGGAACAATTTCGGGATCAATATGGAAAGTAAGCACTGGCTTTTACACTTTTGGCATAAGTGCCCCTAAATAAGTAAATAACAAAGAAACAAGCTAAACTTAAAGATACATTTCCTTTTAAATGGAGATAGGAAAATTCAATCAAAAAACATCTAAAAATGCTTTGAATGCCTTTCTTTTAATTTAATTTAGAGGTAAAAGAGATAATCTTGAATATAAAATCCTCAAATACCAGAGAAATGGATTTTTTTTTTTTTTGTATCAAATTCAAACTACATGTGAGCCTCTTATGAAATTTCAGTCTGGCTCTCAGTCTAGCTCTTTTGTTCTGACTTTGATCTCACACATTACATTAATGTGTTCCAGAAGCAAAATTTATTTCTACTTAACACCACTATTCTCCAATAATGCATATAAATAAATAAATAAATGAATGAATGAATAAATAAATAAATATTTAACAAGGTGAGCCTCTGGGCTGATGTGTCTGTCTTACTGACCTTGGTGAACAAGGCCTTACCTGTACTTGTAAGAAATGATGGAGACTGTCAGCACTCAAAGGACTGCCATCTCAGTTCCTCTCTTTCCTCCTCTTCTTGAGAAAGAAGATTAATGTTGAAATGAATGGAAGAACCTGTCAGTGCACGAGAAGCTTTCAGAAAGACGTGATGCTTGAGGAAACAGTTAGGTTATCAGCTAATCCAGGTCACCAAATTAGATATTTCAGATTCAGTTTTCAGAAAAGTATTCCTGAGCTATATACACAAATCTGCAATTAAAAAAACAGGATAAGAATATGCCACAGAATTCAAGAGCACATAATTCAATTATTTAAGCAATGACTCTTCTTTGAAATAATCCTAAAATAAAATAAACTAGGAAAGCATACATTTACAGAACAACACAAAATCCCATTTGAGATTTTTTGCAACACTTTGTTGATTTAATTTCTTAGCCTGCACTGAAAATCAAGATAAAATAAAATGTTTTTACACAGGTGTGGCAGTGCCCTTGCTCACTATTTCTACATTCATTTTACTCATAATCAAAAACCAGAAACTTAGAAGTTTGTTGCAATGGCCTGGCCTGGGCCTGGTGCCACCAGAGAGGCTGCATCCCCTGAACCAGTGAACTGCTGGTGGGACAATTCTGCCCAGGTTTTGGTGAGGAGAAGGCTTTCTCCGTAAAGCAGTACAGCCTCTGCACGTACCCCGTTCTAGAATGTTCCCCCTTCCCTGGTATCCCCTTCCAGCCTCTCCTCCCTTGTACTCCCATGGGACTGTGCACGCCAACCCCGCCTTTACTGCTCCCCTTTGCCCTCTTTCCCTTGGTTCACACCCCCAGATAAAGCCCCTGGACCCTCGTTGTTCTTTGGTTACTTTGTTCTGAGATGCCTGGTGGGATAAACCCTCAGGTGCTGCATGCAAAGA
>VZRF01013940.1:1629876-1653483 GCA_013396875.1 Vireo altiloquus
GGCTGTGCTGGTGTTGGTGTGCTCCTACCTGCAGAGTGTGTCTGTGTGCTGCCAGCAGCCCCAGTGGCTGTGCTGGACCGTCCAGGGAAGGATGCCCCAGGACAGGACGTGGTGCTCGGCTCACTGACCACCACACTGCGTCAGAAATTAATTTTAGCACTTAGTATGCAAATTACTCATAGCAAGAAGCCCCTTTATCTTCTGGCTTTTTTGTGGCATTAGTGATACTTACATAAAACAATCTTAATATTCGAGACAATTATTCTGAAAACAGCTGTTGTCCAAGATTTATCTCTAAATGGTCTCATCAAAACATCATAGTATCCATATATATTTTGCCTGGTTAACATTTATCAGTGAACTCTTTCAATACGACTTTTCATTTGTGGTGTTGTTATTTTAATGACAACACCTAATTAGGGTTGATATTTCACTAGCCTTATTTCCAAATTCAGTTCATTTTGACCTCAGACAAATTATTTAAAGCTGCTGAACTTCAGCTTTTATCAAAAGAGTTTTAATTCCAGACTTTGTTTTGAAGTCTGTCTTCATTTGCAATATATAGATGATGCTTATGGAAAGGTCCTATCTTCATCTACATGAATCATAGAGTCGTAGGATCACACAATGTCCTGAGTTGGAAGGGACTCTCAAGGACCATCAAGTCCAACTCCTGGTCCTGCGTAGGATACCCCAAGGAGCACACCATGTGCCTAAGACTGTTGTCCAAACACTTTTTGAACTCTAGCAGGCTTGGTGCTGTGACCACTTCCCTGGGGATCCTGTTCCACCATCTGGCTGAAGAAACAGAGTCAAGAAAGCTGGCACAAAAAACGAAGAATAGATTTCCTCAGGCTTGCATTTTGCCACCAGAATTTCTTCATCTGGAATAACGTAAATTTTGTACTTTGAATGCAAGCATCAAAGTAATAAAAATCAATAAGTATTGCTGTCTGGGTTTTAGTACATGGCTTTTATTATACATTATAATGTATAATAAAAAGTATAAATAAAATGTATTCTTTAAGAGCCAAATTTTTGTTATTCGCATGGATGGAAGGTAACAAAAACTTACAGGATTATATGAAGCGGAAATGCTGACAGTAAATATGTTGTTTACAGTTCTGCCTTTCATTGCAGCATTGAGCTGTAGTAGCTTAAACAGATTATGGACAAATATGTGCAAAGAAATTTCAAAGGTTAATTGAAACAGTTTAATGCTGTGAAAAGTGAAACAACTTATCTTCAGTGAAAACGTGGTGCTTACAGCGAGTTCCTCAGATCAGGGGTAATGCTTTTTCTTTTCCATCAGTGTGACATAACCATCATCCCACCTGAAAATCTTATGAGAAAGAATTCTGCTGAAAATTTGTATTAAAATTACAATCTTCTTGTTTATTTCTCATGGCATTTGACAAGCATTTTTTTGTATAAGTTTCCATGCTTGTATGCAATGTGCATTCATACATTTGATGTTAAATCAAAGTATTAGCTTTAAAAATGTGAATATTATGACTAATCCTGGTAGTAAAAAGTTAATTCCATGGCAGAAATATATAAAATTGAACACTAAAATCACCAAGTGATTATTGTTTCTGAAAACATTTCATGCAGATCTGTTTGTGAGTTTTAAATCCTCATCTACAACTGTCTTTGTAACAAAACCCAAGCTGTTGTATAGCTCTTCTTGAGCACAAATACATTTTATTTTGCCTTTTTTCTCTGTCTGTATTTTGGGGTTTTTTTCCCCCTTGTGTGCTGTTTTTGGCTGGAATTGAGGTAATTTTCTTCACAGTGGCTGGCATAGGGCTATGTTTTGGATTTAAGCTGAACACAGGGTTGAAAATACAAAGATGCTTTTGTCATTGCTGAGCAGGGCTTGCACAGAGCCTTTTCTGCTTTTTGCACTGCCATGGTGGGGAGTAAGCTGGGGGCACATGGGAGGGTGTGAGGAGACCCAGCCAGGACAGGTGACCCAAACTGACCAAAGGGATATTTCAGACTATATGGTGTTACACTCAGTATGTAAATGAGAGGGGTGGGGTAGGGTGGGTACAGAGGGAAGGAGGGGACATTTGGGGTGATGGAGTTTGTCTTCCCAAGTCCCTGTTATATGTGATGGGGCTCTGCTGTCCTGGAGAAGGCTGAACACCTGTCTGCCCATGGAAATTGATGAAAGAATCCCTTGTTTTGCTTTACTTGCGCATGTAGACCTTTTGCTTTCCCTATTAAACTGTTTTTTTCCTCATCCCATGAGTTTTCCAGCTCTTACTCTTCTGATTCTTTCCTCAATCCTGCTGCTGGGGAAGTGAGCAAGTAGCTGCATGGTATGTGGTCCTCCAATTTCTATAAGATAGTGTTCAGGTTTCTTGTGTCCTCTCCAGCAGAGTTGTATTTGAAAGAGCAGAGAGCAGGTGTCCCTAGTCCTCAGGACAATCTCAGAGAGATTAATGGGAAATTGAAAGATACCTTCTACTAGAAAAAAAGAGTATTCAGGGGATGAGTTTAGGATGGGAGGTCGTGAGGAAATATTTTTGTCTCATTTTCCTTCCATTTAATGAAATTACCGTTCTTTTTACCTTCACATTTTCTCATGGCTTTGGAAATAACCACACTGAGCATCTGTCCCCTAAAGCATGTGTACATCTGTTGAGCTCCAGAAGTCTGGCTGGAGTCTGGGTTTTAGCAGGCAGAGCTTGTAGGAAGTCAAAGCTTTATTAAAGCATTGGAAGCCAACTTCTGACTGCTTCTTTTGCATCCATAGGTCTTGTGTGCCTGGAAGCTTTTCTGCCTCTTCCTGAGCATACCTGCTGGTCTAATAAAAACTATTAGGTCTGTCTGTAATTATATTATCTTGGAGCATCACAAATACAGCAGCAGAATCACAGAGTGGTTTGGGTTGGAAGGGGCCTTAAAGATCATTTTGTTCCAACCCCCTGCCTTGGGCAGGGACACCTTCCACTGGATCAGACTGCTCACAGCTCCATTCAGCCTGACCTTAAATACTTCCCAGAATGGGGCATCCACAGCTTCTCTGGGCAACCTGTGCCAGTGCCTCACCACCCTCACAGCAAAGAATCTCTCCCTAAACACTAATTTAAATCTCTCTCTCTGTTTATAGCCATTTCCCCTTTTCCTATCACTGCATGGCCTTATCAAGAGTCCCTCTGTGACACAGCCATACCACAGCTATAACAGAGCTAGAGCTACCCACAAAGGCAGATGTGTACACTCACCAACATATTATTTCCTCTTTTCTTATACTACATATTTTTTCAATATTTTTTCTTTCTCAAATATAACATTTCTTCCTGGTTTATTTCTACACTTAGAATTATTTCAGAAACATGAAAAGTTGAAGAATTATTATTATTATCTATTAGCAATAATTCTTCATCATTCTCATTTCCCTGTATAATTCAGTGGTCCTCCATCATACAAAAGCTTGATGTAGCACATTTTATGATCCCTATGATCCCTACAAATATGTGCCCAATATTTGACTTTATATAAAAGAAATACCCAAAGGATTATATGTGAATTTTAACTTTCCACAAAATAAAATGGACATCTTCTAGGATTGCAAAATTGAGATCTAAAAAGAAAAAAAAAAATCAAGAATATTAGGCAGCTCTTTTTACAGTAATTAACTCTCTTTTCTGATATAAACTGTATAATCTTTCAGTCCAAAAGACAGAGTTCCTTTTTGGGATTAAACACTGTATAAAGAGATATTAAACTGCCAATTCAGCTCCCTGTTTCTATGCCAAGTGTGGTTTGTACATCTCTGTCATATGCTTCTAGCAATCTCTTTTCCAGGTTTAAAGACCCCCAGATTACTCATTATTCTACATGCCTGTCACACTTCTGATCATCCTTTTTTAATTTTTCTGAAAGTTTTCAATCTTCAATATGTCCTTCCTTGGACTAACAAGACAGAAGCACACACGGTGAGTGAGTAATGGATTTGTATAGCAGCATAGTTGTATTTTTTCTTTTGTTATTCTTTGTTCTAGTAATAATTCTGAACATCTGGGGGAGGGATTTTTTTGGTCTGGGTTGGTTTGTCACTGAGTCCTGAGATGATATTTTAATGGAACTATCTGTCATAATCTCAAGGTCTCACTCCTGAGCAGTAATGCTCAGCTCAAAGCCTGCTATTTTTTCTGGGAATCAAGGATTGTTTTTCTCTGTGTTCAATTTTATGCATGTGTACACTGAATTCTATTTGTTAATTTTTCAAGGCTTATTTAATTCTTCACAATTAGAGCCTGTTCTTCCAAGCATGAATAATATACTGCAAGTTCCCCAACTTTTTCATGGCTCTGGTCATTTGTTTTTCCAATTTTTAAAATAAAACAGTAAACAGCACATCCTTCTATTACTGCTGGCCTCTCTTCACTCTTAAGAAACCATAACAGTTTCTTATCTTTTAACATATTATTAAACCATTCTAAATAGCTGGAACATATTTTATTCCCCTACGAATGGTCCATTCCTGTTGTGACTACTTAATTTCTCTAAAAGCTTTGGATGAGAGACTTTATCTAAAGGATTGAAGAAATTCAGATAATTCATCTTTATCCATGTGCCAGCTCAGCTGACTCATTCAAAGAACAGCAAGAGGTTTTTCACATCAGTTTTTATTTATTTATTTATTTTCAGTTCTCATCTAACATGCACAAAGTTTTCCCAACCTTCTCCAAAAATTCTACATTGGCCACTTGTTTTCTCACCTCCATTTTCAGTTTTCAAGGAAGTTTTAGGTGAGAGTTTACACACAACTCTCAGCAGTTCAGCTGTCCCATCCTTCGGATATTTTAAAATACTCTAATGAATTCTCTGTGGTTTTGATGAATTATTTGAATTCATTTGGTCTACTTATATCATATTCACTTCCTCTGTTCCTTCAATTTCACAGAAATTCACTGCATCCCCCAAAAGGTTTCCTAGGTGGGAATGTACCTAATTCCTTCTGTGGCAAAAATGGACAGGATCCTTTGAAATGGTTTTGTCATGTCTGAGTGTTCCTTTTATGCCTTGGACATCAGTACTATTCAGTTAAACAAAGGAACTTGATCACATTTAAACCATGAGTGTCTGGTTGGTTTTGACAGTCAGACAGCAACTCCCACAGTTTCAGGCATCATTTGGAAAGTAACACAGTAAAATATGTAATATTGTAATAAAAATAGTAAAATATGGAAGTTTCTCCATATTTTAGAGGGATTTACCCTGCTATACATGGTGAAATACTGTATGGGGATGATCATGCTGGACCAGTAAGTTAAAGGACCAGGACACAGCTTTGTTCTTCAGAAGAGATGTAAATGGTTCTGTGCTCACAGTCCTGTGTTGGAACAAATCTGCTCAGAGTTTGCATTTGATATTCAATATTTAGCTTTTGTCACTCTTCTGAATAACTGATGTGAGACAGATTTCTCTAGTTTTTATCCTGGCAAAACATTTTCTTCCTGCCTCCTTCAGTCAACTCTTCACTAATGTGAATGGATTCTTCCTTACAAAATTATATCATAGAAATTCAATTAGAATACCAGAATTTTTTTTTTTCTAAAAGAAAACAGAAAAGCTGGACTACAATCGTAATCATGGCTTAAAAACATACTTCTCTGTGAAACAGACACCAAGGGCAAAATACAGCTGCCTGCATGTTGGAATCTAGGGCTATCTGGGATGCTCTCTGGTGTCTTTTCTGTTTCCCATGTCGTGCTCAAGGATAAAAGCGATATCTTGTAGGTACTTTGTCATATCTGACAGCCTGAGGACAGTATGTCTCAGGTTCCTTAGGGTATCTAAAATAGCACTCAGTACCTATGTTTTAGTCAACTGAATTAAGCTTCCTGTCGGCTGAATTTCTCTCTAGGCTCCACTGACTGTACTAATTCGATTCATTGTCTATAGTGGAAACTTAGACACCTACCTCATACAGAGAGGAGAAACAGATATTTAAGCAGATTCTATTGACAATAATAATTTGATTTAAATGTTATTGGAATAAGATTGATTGAAGAGACACTGGGACAAAATAGAAAGGAAAAAGTCAGCAGGGATTTATAGTGCATTTAAGAACTTTGCAGGAGAAAGGGAAAAGGAGTGCTATGCCACTTGGAGAGGCAGGCATAGCAAAGTGTATCTGAGTTGCCTTAAATATGTATTTTCTGTAAGAATGCACAGATTAAAAAATAAAGACTAGATTCACATTCACTCTATGGTACCTTTAATATCTCTGCCTGTGTCATACCCTGCAGGTATGACATCCCAAACTTCTTGCAAGCACGGGGCAAAAGTAACTAAGAATTCAATCCTGGCTAGGTAACTAGCACTTCTGAGTTCAGATTTATTCTGTCTCAAGAGAAGGTACCTGGCAAAGGACAAAAAGCCCCACCAAGGAACCCTCAGGTTCTAAATAAGAGCCCTGAATAAAAGCTTCATCTGGGATATGAGAATTATCGTGGATGTGTATTAGCTTGTTCAGTGTCATCAGTAATCAACATTTAGCAGAAAGATTTCTGCATGCCTGCCCTACCCTTTGTAGCAGAAGAAATAATGAAGATGCCCATTAATATCTCTTCACAGACTATTCCTACAGGTACCTCCATCAACATCTAAAAGTCAGATCTTGCCTTTGATCTCATGTATGTACGGCAGCAAAAATTTGAAGAAACAGGTTTTTGTTATAGAAAATATATCATCCATTTACAAATTGTCGAAGTGTGGAAATAAGCCTTCCATTAAGAGTTGCTTTATTCAAGTTCAGCTCATGGAAAGGAAATTTTTTGTTATGTTCTGAAGGATTTGAAGCCACAGGGTCCTTTGGGCCTTGTGGCTGTGCTGCTTTCTCACATTGGATGTTATTACAAAAACATCTCACTTCCAACAGAGAGTTTGGCCCCAGAGCTTGAAGTACATAATGGTATCTATTTGACTACCAAGTGTGTTGTGATGAGGAGGACACTTGTGTGATTGGAGAGGCAGCTGGAACACAAGTAGAGGCTGAAGAGAGGACTGACACTTTAAAACCATGGCACAGAATTCTGACGAATTCTCTACTACAAACAATCTACAGTCATCACAGGCCTTTCTGTTATAATAACCTGAATCCATTGGACAATTTCTCCCAGATACATTAGGCACCAATACATCAGTTTTAGACCTTCTGACTCTGATCTTTTTTATGCTAACTTTAATAAAATGCAGCTCCATTCCCCTTGAGTTATTCCTGGATCACATCAAAAGAAACGGGAGGAGAAGCAAGCTCTGGAATACTTAATTTGAGTCCTCCATTTTAATTCAAAATATTTTCTTTCAAGTCTTGAAGTACAGATTTTAAAGCATTAAAAATTGAAGTATAGCTCTAATATCAATGTTCTTGATATCCTTTCAAAATGTAAAAATGTGGCATGCAAAAAAAGGGAGGGAAGGAGGCAAGCTGGACGGATGTTAGTTTGATTCATCTCTTTTATAGAAAAAATTATTGACAGAACAAAGTTCTGCAGAGGTGTAGGGAAGCCTCTATGTCATGACCCCTCTTTTTACCTCTCCTCTGCGTGTTCCCCATAAGCTGATAAAATTGAGTGGGGTCAGAGGGACCTCTGTGTCAAGCTGTAGCAACACAGAAGCAAAATACTTTGAAAAGTTATTTGGCTTTGACTTGTGCATTGTTTGTCTGTCCAGTGCTGTCTGAGAATAAAATGTATGGCTGTTCTGTTCGGAGCAGACAAAAAAACTGTGAATGCTCCAAATTTTGGGAATTTCTTTTGGAGAGTCACCAAAACCCAGTGCAAAGAGATTTTCTGCATCTGCTTACTAATGAGTGTTTTGTTTTGAAATGAGACTGGCTGGGATTTCTTCTGAGGGAGAAACATTTTCTGTTTTCCACCTGGAAGCCAAATCAACAAAGCTGTGCAGCAGCCTGGGCTCTGTGCTCAGGAGGAGCAGGAGCAGAGCCTTTGTGTAGCATCAGCTAAAATCACTGTGCAGTCCCATCTGTTCTAGCTGATCACAGAGCTTGCTGGAAACTTACTGTACTGTTATCACTAAAGAATTGTTTGAGCAGGGGTATTTAAAAGCATGACTGTCTAGAAAATGGGACAAATCTATCTCTCTATTCTAGCTCACCAGAGACCACCTCATTTTTGTGGTATTTCTTTCTCAGGTGCTTTTTACAGATGACTATGGCCAAGAAAAAACATATCCAGAGTTTTGAAAAAGAAGTTTTATTTATGTTGAGAGAACATATATCTTAGCATTATAGAACTGCTTGGTTTTTGTCTTAGGTTTATTTTTTAATTCTATTTCCATTCCATTCATATTTCCTCATGCTTCAGGTTTAGTACACAGCTTTTCTTGTTTATCAGAGTCTCACAAACTGCATGTCCTTTACAGCCTTTTAGAAAAAGCTATAGGGAATCAAGTTCACCCTGACTGAAGATAAATCTGCAAAAGGACTTCAGCACGACAGAACTCAGTGCTGAAATGCTTAAACCTTGAGTGTTCTGCTCTGTGCAAACCTTGATGAGCATCTGATGCCTGATAACTCATAGAAAAGTCTGGAAGAATAAAAGCAACAAAATGAGGGAAAATTTGCCAGAATTACTTAGTGCTGCTTTTTAAGATTCTTCTGGAGCTCAGTGTTCAAAGCAAGGAAAACAAAAACAACAGAAAACACAAAAGCAAACCTTCCCTCAAGCAGAATCTGCACACAGCTAGTGGTGAGGGAGTTCAAGGGGGATGGGAAGAAACCTCTGCACATTAAGGACAGACTTTCTGAAGAGCTGGAAAAAGTATATGAAAGGAAGTGCTGTAAGGGCAGAGATGCAGAGCACTCACTGTGGATATTGCTCTGCTTTGGATATTTCATTAAATGCTGGAACAGCAACTTGAATTTTACTCTTTTTTTCTCAGTTCTCACAGTACTTAGACCAAGAGCCCTAAAAAACAAGTTTTCTCTCTATCAATAATTAAAGAAATTAACTGCAATCATATAAAAATGAAAGATGCAGGGTAATTTTCACAGAAAAACCAAGAATTTGGAGAATTAGAAACCTGTTCTGGTGTGTGTGGCCAAGTCTCTGTTTTGAAACCACCAGGAAGAAAAGGAAAAAAAACCTACCTGCCAGGTAAGAGGTCTAGAAACTGGGTAAAATGGACACAGCTGTGGCCCTGGAAGGTCAATAATCAATAGCTTTTACAAAAAGTTTAATCTGAGGAGTTTAATTGGAGTTTAATCCAATTGATCTGGCTTCTCAGAGGAATAGGACAGGGAGAACCCAGATTGAGATTAATTATGTTTGTTATTATAGCATAGACACAGGCAGCAGCAACACGGGGAAGTTGCAAGTGAAGATTACATTGAGGTGCAAATTTTGAAGTACTTATTTTTCCATATCAGAAACTAAAATTCCTGTTGAATTTAGCCTTTAGAGACTAATCCAGGTCATATTACAGGTGTATTCTATTGACTTAAAAAAAATTTGCTTTACCGGAGAATATTCTGATGACATCAAACTTTATAAGACACATTTTTCCTGAGGAAGAGTGAATTTACTCAGTGAGGAATTAGATGAAATTTGTCTCCCTAGGAGTAACCATCAGACCAAATTAAGTACCTGTACTGATGATGGTGCCATAGTTTTACCTATGTAGTTAACTTTCATTCCACATTCTTCATGGTCTGAGGACCAGCCCTTGTAGCATAGGTCAAAAGGAGAAATGACAGGTGCCACCACAGTTTGTTATTCTTGTATATGTACCCTCAAATTCCTCATACCACAGTGTTCAAGCTTAGACAGGATTTCTCAAAGATGTGTGCAAGATGTTCAAATCAAAGCCATATGCTGCAAGTTCTCCCCCAGATACGTTATGCCAGGCCTCTACTTAAACCTCTGAGACAATAACTGTACCTGGAAGGAACTCCCCAGATTTGAAAATTGCTGGTTAAGGAATGGGTAGCTGATATGGCACAAAACGCTGAGGTGTCTTTATGAAATATTTAAGTAACATGGCACAAATTAATCTCCTCTGATGGCAGACAAAGCAGTGCATCACTTGGGCCACAAGTGTGATTATCTGTGTCTCCCTCTATAGTCAGTGGAACGGAGAAGTCACTTCAAGATGGCACTTCACATAAGATGTGGTGCTTTGGAACTCTCTTTGCTGGGTGTGTGTTTTGATGAGGTCAAACATACCTAGAGATCTGCATGGGAAAGCTTGTGAATCACGAGGTGAGGAGACAGATATCCTGAATAAAACTGGGAACAGATTGCCAGTTTTTACAATATGAGGCTTGTCCTTGCTGAACAAAGGTCTGGATCTCTGTTCTGCAGAGAGAACAAATAACTTTTGATGTTCAGAAAGTGGTGGGAGGGTGGGATGGCCCACAGGAAAAAATAGACTGAGACACAGACAGCAGGGAACTTCTGAGGAGATCTGGGGGTGACCATTGACAGACCACAGGGATTTTCCAAAGGCTACAGAATGGGCTGTGTCAAATTCTTTGCAGGTCAGGAAGCCTCCAAAAATTGCTCTACTCAAAATACTGGAGAAACAGACACAAGTTCCAAGCATGTAGAGAGGAAGAGATTTATTTTCAAAACTTTTTTTCTTTTAGTTTGTCCTACTTTGTTTTTTCTCTCTTTAAAAAGTCATAAATCATGAACTAGCAATTCATAGCTCTCTTTGTATTTTTGGTGTTCAGCTGAAGACAACAGCAAAACCCTTTAAAGCCCTGGTTAGTTTGAATGTCCTGGCTCCTCATGCTAGAGAGTTGCAAAGAGCTTTGTCCTGGTTACAGAAATTGAAGCTCCTGAAGAGGACAGATGCTCTCTTTCTCATTTGCCTCTGGGCTCCTAATTTTCACTCCACTGAACAAAGAATAAGACTCTGGTTATCCAATTGCTGTATAGCAATGAATTTTCTTGTAATCTCTTGCAGTAAAGCTAAGGGACAGTTTGAGGACACACCTTCCTGTCTTTTTTCCTCTCCTTGCCTACTCCCAATTCAGTTTTTAGCAGGCAGAAGCTCGAGGTCTCTGTCTCTCCTGCAGAAAAATGAATCTTTCTGAGTGGAAGTGGTTCCATGCCTCCTTTGAGCCCTGCAGAAATTCAGTGCAGCCATTCAGCTGCTGTTGTGTCTTAAGTGATGCCAGAGGGCAGTGACATCCCTGGGGACAATCCACCTGCCCAGACCAGCAGGAGTTCAGTGTGGCAAAGGCCAGGAACAGCCAGTTTTTAACCTCTTTGACATATGGCATTGTTCATGAGAGAGGACACCAGGATGACCAGCAAGACCTTAAAATCAGCCAAAGTTTCCATAAGCAGAATTTGTAGTCTCCTCCAATGCAGCAGCTATTATTAATTTTAAAATCCTGCAGGAACATATTTGCAGAGGCTGTTTCATACCCTGAATTAATTAATGCCTGGGCCTTAAGGAAGCAATATACAAGTAGCAACTGGGCTCACTTAGCTCTTTTCTTCGGTTTCTTCTCTTTTTCTGTTCCATGGCTAACTTTTGAGAGTGATTTCTAACACCATATTTTTGTGGCTAATGCAATAAACATCCTACAAAATATGAATATTTTCAAGAGTTTTCTATAAAACTATTGAAAAGAGGTTAATTTGGTTTTTTCCCCAGAGAAATAGAAGCATTTTCCTTGCCTTGGCTCTGCTATGAAATGTTGGCCATTCAAGCAGAATTAGTGCCAAGTAAATTTCAGTCATGCAGTTGCAAATGAATGTAGCCTCGAATTGTAAATTAAGTTTGAGAGATCTTTTAAAATATTTTTCTGAAATTTAAGGCATGGATTCCCTTCTTTTAATTCTAGGCCCTTCCATTTCTAGCCTGTCATCAGCTTCTCTTCCTCTCCTGTCAGTGGGAGGAGCAGATATGTCAGGATGCATGGGAGAGTTTACATGGGTCAGTGTTCTTTGGTGACATGAACTGAATAAAACCTAAGGAAGGTGACAGTTCTGCTGCATAGATTCCTTGGCTCTTTTCAGGCAGCCCAGGAAGCCACCTCAAGACTTTCCCCGAAAGCTCTTTTAAAAACAGAGATAAGTTTTCTCTATCCTCGCATTAAATAGTACCAAACTCCAGAATTGTTTCCTCTTTGATTCATGTAAATTTTTGCAGAGTAAGTAGTTACTGACTAGAAATATCAGGTGTCCAAACAGAGCTTCTAGATGAAAAGCCATCTGTGATACAGTAAAAACGGCAGGCTCCCCAAAAATATATATTTCTTCTTATCTAGAGAGAAGAAAAAGCTTCAGTTCTTCTGATATTTTATGAATGACCTTTTGTGTTGGGACAGAGATCAAAGGGGACGAAAATCAAAGGCGAACACAAGCAGAACTGGACACAATATGCCCCCTTTTACCAATGGAACATTAAAAATAAAGAGTAACAACCAGTTCCCAGATCATTGATTTATCAAGTTATGAGAAGCTTTATCATTCTTCCTCAAGCCCTAGGCAGGTGGCAGAGAGGGTCAGAAGACCACACCATAAATGCATCAGTCATTGAACAGCCACACCACCTCAGAGTTACTGCTTTGGTTTTGTTCATAGGGCTGTAGGATACACATTACTGAACAAGAACGGTTGGTCAGAGCAGAAACTGCAGTGTAGGAGGCAGAAGAGGCGATTGGATCATGTAACATCTGCAGAGCTATAAAAGTGCACACTGTGGCTTTGTAAAGCTGAGCCAAAAAGAATAAAAGGAGGACTCAAAATACAGATATCACAGAGGGGAAAAAAGCCCACAGCATTATGCTGGCCCAAAAAATGAGCACTGAGCAACCTGTGAAATATGACTTAAACAATGACATAATTCCAGAGGGCACCTTCAGCAGCACAGGGCTTGCTAAAAACCTGCTGGAGATGGCTGGCTTAGGAAAGCACATCCTCTTGCTCCATCTGTGACAAGCTTTCCTGCAGAAAATGGGCTCCTTATTCTTTCACTGATGTGCCTGAGGATGCCTGGACTGAGGGCTTTTTTGGTAGGTTAGCTTTTACACAAAAAAAGGAACGGAGCAGTAGCCTAGCTGTCTTGAGATGTACATCACTGCACAGGAATGGACAGGAATGGCTGCATGTCTCACTATCTTCAATGTAGTTAACCTCAGTGATAGGAACCTGATGTTATTCTGATGTTTTAGAAGGGAACTGAAGCCAACAAAGCCCATGGGCTATATTCAAACAGAGATGTAGGCATTGTTGTAGTAAAGTCTGCAGACTTGACAGCTAAGAGCTCTGTGAGCAGAATTTGTACTGCTGAGGTAGCTACTGAAGCGAAAAGAGCTGACAGGCATTGCAGGACTGAGGTCTCTGGCCAGGCACCCAGCTGTGTGCTGGGCTCGGACACTGGCCAGCAGCCTGGCAGGAGGGGCTCAGGAGAAGTGAGATTCACAGGTACCTCTGTGGGGGGGACGGCAACTGGGGGTTGTGCTGCCTGCTACTGAAAGCACTTGCTGGAATGTGAGGCCATTTTTGAGGTCTGTCTGAGACACAGAACTTGCAGGATTTGAATTGAAAGTGCCTGTGTCAGAGAGGAGCACACTAACAACAAGGATAAGAATAGGCTGTTCTCTCTCCATCTGTTTCAAGTAGGTCACCGGCAACCCAAATGCAAACTCCTGTAAGCAACGGGCTCCTCTTTTCCAGCAAGATCACCAGAACAAGAGAAGGAGAGAAAAGTGAGAGGAGAGATCCCAACGTTCAGGGAATGCCCATATATTCTGTGTTCTGAGGAGTATATGTGTCCTTTGAAGATATGTACCAAGAGATCACTAGACAGTCATTGTAAATTCCCCAGGCCAGCATAGAAATGTCATTTCATTAGCCAGTAATTGAACTAATTTTCTCATATTAAAAATATTTATTACTAGTTAGATGATTATTTTAATTATTCTATTCATATGATATTAAGCAGTACTCTCTGATGCCAGCAAAGTACTGTGGACTTTAACTCATCATAAAAACTTGGGAAAAAAAACTACATCAAAAATTGTGTGGCAGCACTGAGAATTTCTGCAAGATTTGTCCTTTAATTGGTTCTTTACCCCATATGTAATTGAAATAAGTTTTGACTACTTAGAAGAAAGCATGAATATCTTAAAGAGATTAAAAGTCTTCAGCAATATATCTGTATGTAATATTTTTTGTGAGTTGCCTATGAAATTGTTTATCTGAATGTAGGAGAGATATAATTTTTAGTCTGAGACACAGAACATTTATCACATCTTTTTAAGTATTTTTCTGCAAGAAGGTAAGAAACAGGCTCTTTAATCTTATCGATCAAGATTCAAGTCAATACATATCCGAAAGACAGTCCGAATCTGAATTAGACAGTACCAAAAGGAGCAGATCTGGTTTATGTATGTAAATTGAAATGAACAAATCTCATACTATTAAGAAATATTCACCGAATCCTCCAGGAAAGTAATTTTGAAGATATTATTTTGGAAATTACAGGAAATGGGAATCTTTACAGAAGAGCCATTCACTTTTCATTTAGGATTAGAATCTGCCAGGTACTTGAGTCTGCTACAGAAATAGCAAAGCTGGGATGAATCCTTTCTAACTTACATAAGGCAGGGAGACATTGCACATCCTGCAGCTGAGAAGACAGCATTGCATCATCCCAGCCTCATGGCTTTTGGTCCCCTGAAAAACGCAGGGAAAGGACACAGACCTGTGATGCTACAGTCCCATACAAGCCTGTTCTGTTCTAAAGCTCCAGGATAAACAGAGATTCAGATGTACATAGCACATGGAAGGCAAAAAAGAAACCAAAACCAAACCAATCAATCCAAACAAATATTTTTGGTTTATGCTTGTTTGTTTATATTTTGCACATAAGTTTTTAAACAGAGCTGTTCAGCTACTCGAGAAAGCGTAAGAGCACAAGGAATTACCTATGATGTGACTTCAGTGCTTCAGCTGTTCCCAAGAAGGACTGTTGGAGATGCTTTTTAGGAAGAGAGCATGAGCAACCCCACTCTCTACAGGCCACTACCCATGCTGTTTCCCAAAATTAGATTAGGGATACTACAGGGTCCATCCCTTCATATACTTTATAACTTGGCTGTGCTTCTGCTGTCCTTGAACTTGCCTAACAGTTTTTTGAAAATGCTTAAATTATCAGTCTCCAAAACCTACCTTAACAGAAATTCTCATTACTCTCTATGTAAAAAAGGACTTTTATCTGTTTTAACTTATTTCCAATCAGTTTCAGTGCTCCTCATTTGTAATATTGCTGGACTTGGTGAATGCTGGTTCCACACTAAATCTACACAACTTTCCAAATTTGAAGTTGCCTTGCTATGAGCAGAAAGTAGGACCAGATGACTTTCTGAGGTTAGAAGGAGATCTCCTGAGGTCTCCATATAGGTAATCTTCCATCTTAAGTTATTGTGCTCTTCATGGATTTTGTAAATCCTAACCATATCACTCACCAGTCTTCCCCTTGGCAAACTGAAGTTTCAAAATATCTTGTCTCTTCCTAAGGCAGCTGCTCAAACATTTTAGATTCCCTTCTCTATAGTTTCTGTAATTCGACTTTGTGTTTCTTGAGAAAAAAAAAAAAAAGGAAAGAATCAGAACTACACCCCATAATCAAGATACAGGCATCTCAAAGTTTTATTTAATATCTGTTTTCAACTGAATAGCCTTCCTCATACTGCTTACTGCTCTCTTGTCTCACTTCAGCTATTGCTGCACACAGATTTGGAGACCTGACACTGATGGCTCTAAGATCTCTCTTCCTGAGTTGTGGATGTTGCATTCCCTAAAGCTACATGACATGGCTTTCTGTGGTTCATGCCTGTATGACAACGCAATTTTTACATCTTGGCTTAGTGTCCTTAATAAACTTCAGATTTCCTACTTGACATTTTTAATACAGCATGGAAACAGGAATATGATGCAACTATAGGGATTTCACGTGGTTTTCTTCAAAAAAAAGGTAAAGGAAAATGAATGGATAAAACAACAAACAGCAGCTCCAGGGCTTCAAAATGATGGAGCAATATGAAGTGACAAGTTTGCTGTTTTCCAGTAATTGTAATGCTGTCAGATTGTAATACACATCTATTCATCTGATCAAATGTTATGCAATCTCTGTGCTGTGTTTATTGTTATGGAGACTTTGCTTCTCTGTGTACAAGGTTGATCTGATGTTTTTTTAAACAAGAACAGCATTCAATGTCTTTGCTATCCATGAAGAGTGCAGTAGCATCCTCCAAATTACAGCTCTTATTGTTTGAACAGAATAGAATTTTAGAGATTGTTTAAGTGTGTTTGCTAATTAGTCCATGAATAAAATTTAATTAAAAATACCTTCTTAAAAGAATTAATAATGTACAGGACTCCTTTTATCTTGAACGATCTTGATAATTGACTAACGTGGATTCTTCAAACATGCCTGAGTTTCAGTAATTAGTTTCAATTAAGATGCTTGTGACTGTCATATACGAGTGTTGCTGTTGGTGAATAATGGATGAAATCAAGTCAGCAGCTCACATTTTCCAAAGTATGTCATCTGGGCATGATCTCTTACATCATTCTGATATTGGAGATGGTGCAAGTGTTCATTATCCTTTCTCACCACCTCATTTGTATTCTGTGCCTTTCTTTCTGAAAAGAATCCTCAATGAAAATTGCTTCTCAAGAATTCATATAATTATTAGTAAATTAATATATTTCAGCGAAGTTGCATCGGGTTTTTACCAACAGATTCTCCCTCCCTGAACTAATCAATTTTAGTCTATTTTCATCCTTAGAGAACTAAATAAACAACGAATCATTGGTGAATTTGGAAGAGCAATCTGATATTAAGCAGATGGGTGGTAGGGCATTTACAGCTTCTCCATGGGGAAGTGTTCTGGTGGAGGATTAGACCTCACATACCTTTGCCTGCAGAGTCAGGAGGATGCTGCCTGGGGAGTGCTGAGGCAGGTTACAGGAACAGATGGCTTTTCCAAGCACGAGTCTCACCTGCTGCCAGCTATTTCTTGTTGCTCAGGGTGGTCCTTGTAAAACATGTGCCATCAGGTGCTAAAAAAAGTACCTTCAAGGAACATGGTGAACACACATCCTATGGCATAACACATCACGTTACCAAGTTGTAGAAAGAATTTTTTACAACTATCTGTAGAGACAATACAGACTGAAACCATAGCTCTACTATTTTAATTTCTAAGAAATTGCTTTTATCCATAGTTTTGCTAATTTTAATCTTATTCTTTCTGTGGCTGGATTCTGATGCCCTGGCTCTGCAGTCTTTCTTGCTGAATTTTCCTGTGACAACTTCAGCCAGAAATCCACGGGACCTTGGAACAAGCCAAGAATAAAACAGTTCTCAGGAGGAGGATGTATGAAATGAATGCTTACCAATACAACTGAATCAGAAGATTGATGGCAAGTTTTGCTAAGAATGCATCTGGTAATTTATTAAATGGAAAGTGGCATCACCATTGATGTTTTCCAGCAGTTTACAATGAAGATTTGACAGCATGGCTGAGGGAAAAGAATTTTTCTGTCTCCTCGTCTAGACTGTTTGTCAAATTTCTTATGTTGTATTTTTAATTGTGTTTGCATGGCAAGGGTTTGGTAGCGGGTGGGCTACAGGGGTGACTTCTGTGAGAATTTGTCAGAAGCTTTCCCATGTCAAATAAAGCCAGTTCTGGATAGCTCTGAGATGAATCCACTGCTGGCCAGGGCCAAGACCATCAGTGATTGTGGTAGCACCTCTGGGATAAAAGAGTTAAGAATGGGGAAAAACCCCAGTGCAACCTCAAAAGGAGAGACCCTGCAGATCCCAAGATCATTGCAGAAAGAGGGGCAGGAGGTGTTCCAGGTGCTGGAGCAGAGATTCCCCTGCAGCCCATGGAGGCCCATGGGGGAGCAGAGATCCACCTGCAGCCCATGGAGGAACATGGGGGAGCAGAGATCCACCTGCAGCCCATGGAGGCCCATGGGGGAGCAGAGATCCACCTGCAGCCCATGGAGGCCCATGGGGGAGCAGAGATCCACCTGCAGCCCATGGAGGACCCCACACCTGAGCTGGTGGATGTCTAAGGGAGGCTGTCTGTGGGAAGCCTCTGCTGGAGCAGGCTCCTGGCAGGACCTGTGGCCCCATGGAGAGAAGAGCCCACACTGGAGCAGGTTTGCTGGCAGCCCTTGGGATTCCATGGGGGCCCATGCTGGAGCAGGCAGTTCCTGAGGGAGGGATCACATTCGGGCAGTGGAATAGAGTGAGGAGTCCTCCCCTAAGAAGGAAGGAGTGGCAGACACATGTAATGAACTGACCACAGCTCCCGTTCCCTGTCCCCTGTGTTGCTGGGGGGGACGAGGGGACAGGAGGGAGAGGAATTGGAGTGAAGTTGAACCTGGGAAAAGGTGAGGGGTGAGGAGAAGCTGTTTTAAGGTTTGTTTTTTGTTTCTCATTACTCTACTCTGATTTGATTGGTAATAAATTTAATTTTCTGAAGTTGATTCCAGTTTGCCCATGACAGTCACTGGTGGGGGATCTCTCCCTGCCCTTATTTTAACCCATGATCTTTTTGTTGTACTTTCTCTCCCCCGCCCAGAAGAGGTGGGAAGTGGTAGAGTGGCTTTGGTGCCATCCAGCCAGGGTCAACCCACCACATATACCAATACCTGTTTACTCTCCGAGAGCTGGATGTATTAGTAGATGCTTGAGGACAAAACTTTTAGGAAAATAAATAGCTTAAAAGCAATGTTTTATGTTGAACTGTAACTTCATCCAGTTTTATTTCTCCCTTCTGCCTGTATATAAATCAAGGATTAATTCTCATCCAACTTTAATTACAAAAAGAGAGTGTTACTAACTTTATTTTAAATACTATAAGATTTTCTCTAGAAATATTTAGATACTCAGACTAGATTATGTAATTATGGTCATCACTCTCCCGTAAAGACATGATTATGACCTAAGAAACATTTATCGGGCTGTAAGAATGGTCCAGTTTACTTTCTGTTTTGAGAGAACAAAAATTAATTGAACCATCAGGACACAGTAGTAATAAAAATGTGAAATCTATAAAAACTAAGTAATGTGGAGACTCCATGCTACTCCAGGTGACACAACAATATGGTCTAAAAAATTTGGTCTTCATACACAGATCTTTACTGTTGTCATGCTCAGAGGGCTGTACTTCTCTCTTGAAAGACTTTTCAGAGCACAATGAATCATCTACAGAATTAATTTTTTAACCAGAAATTGCTTAACTTGGTTACTATGAATTTTACACTTTGAAATGATAAAAGCTCTGCAGCATCAGACCTAGAGAAATGTCTTGCCTTGTATAACCCATACCTCAAGACACTGACAGTCTTCTACCCTATTAACACAATTTCTACAGTTTAGGACTTTGATGCATCATAATAGAAGATAATTGGGGCTTTGTCATTGATGTAGAATATTGTGCCAGATCCTGAATTCAAATAGTAAAGGCAAAATCCAAAGTGTCATTTTGGAGTTTTTTTGTTTTGTTTTTGCTTTTGTCTGGTCAAAACATTCACACTTGAAGCTGCTGTGCTGAATGACGTATATCTTCACAGTAGATAATCTCATAGGTCAACTGAAGAGATATTTATATCACACTAATGATGCAGAAGTATACAACTATATTGCTCAGAAATCAAAAGTCAAAGCAAGGGGCAGTGTTCATGAAGTTCCTTTCATAATACTCATTCCTCAAAACCTCCGATGCCACCCAGATCATTAAGTTTACTATTTTTATCTTTTTGAAGTTCACTGCCGTTTTGAGTATTGCTGTATGAAGTGAGAGCTTGCAGGAATGGATGCTTCATTACCTCAGCCTAATTGTGCTTTTGTGAATTTGCCTTTCAGTAACATAGTTTGAAGGCAGAGAATGATTTTGCCCCTCAGCAATACTTCTCAAGAAATTTAAGAATCCTTGTTCAGAACAGCTCTAAACACTGGCTTAAACACAATTGGCTACACTGTGCTAAGAGGTTGTGTTATGGTATTATTCGGAGCCCCAGACTTCTTCTCAGCCAACTGGATCCTTCCTGGATGAACTCCCTCTGGCTAACACTGTGAGTGCTCCTAATCATGATGCTCCACTTAGCTGAACCTTTATCAAGAGCTGCTCCTAGCTGTGACTATGTTTTGTACTATGTAATATTCATGATATATAACAAATATCATTTTCCCATGAGGTTTCACAACAAGAATGATAATTGCTTTCCTTATTGTTTTTCAGTACAGCAGATCAAGAGTTGTTATGAGGAACAAAGTAATTCATCATCAAAGTAATTAATTCATCATAGTAATTATATCTCTGGATATATCTCTGGTGTGAGGAGGAGGAATGAAAGGGTGCTACAGGAGTTGGAAATCAGGAGTTACCCAGCACAGACATGAATTGAAATATTTCAGAGTTCAGGCATAGCTATTTTGGAGCTGTTTGCATCCTGCTATATAATGCCTTCAATTGTTGTATTTTGTGTATTTAACTTAATTCTGAAAGATTATCATTTGAGACCAGGGCAGTCAGGAATTCAAACAATCATTATTTCCCAGGAAGGAATCAAAAGGAGTGGAAGAGCATCCATGCTAAACGGTGTTGCTCTCACCTAGAGTGAAAACAGATCTTGAGTCATTGCTTGTTTCCTATCAGGCTCCCAGAGGCTTTTCTCTGCTCTACCCACTTCTATCATGAAGACAACTGATGAGATGCCATCAAGGATTTTTGTCACAATCAGCATGGAATTGGGTTGGACCAGGTCTAGTAGTGGGACCTGTCAGATGGACCTGCACACATATTCTTCACAGCATTTTAAGGAAGATCCTCATGTAATTGAGTTAAGTAATTATATTTATGGGAAATTATTGATGAATCAGTAGAATTAATGAACTTCTGAGAAGAAATTCAGCCGGAGTTGAACTGAATGAGCTACTTTAGCCTGGAATTTAATTAGCTTGGCTTGGCTATTCTGAGAAAGAACAAGCAGTTCCTATTGAACCATTCAGGTCTCTTGGGCAAATATGTAATAAAGTATTTCTCTAATATAGTTCATTATTTAGCTGAGAAATCAGAATGAAGAAAACAAATTAGTAAAAAGTTACATCTTTTAAAAAGTAATTTTTCTTTCATTACAGAAAAAATTTCCAAATTAAAATTCATATTATCTACTAGAGTTCTTAAGAGTACATAATATAAATATGCTAATACTGGGCTATTTTAAAATTACAATGTATTTAAAATTATATTATGCAATTAATATTTTTAATGTGCACAGTTTACCCCAAAGATTTAACCAGCTCCAAAATATTTAAGGTAGTTTCAGTAAAGCACAAATCTTCTCTGAGAAACTCTTGTGTGTCACCCTATTATCACCAATGAGCACTCTGTGGTGGTGTAGAGTGAGCTGAGTTCCTCGGCCTTGAATGTGGAGAATGAAATGCACACTGCTGCTGCTGCTGAAAATGTGTCTGTGCTTTGCTGAGTCTGTATAGGTTCTTATATTGCCCTTCAGCCCTATAGCACCCAAGGACCTCCTACTACTCTTTTAAAGGACTTGACTGACCCTCAATATTCTTTCTTTCTCCTCCAGGGACCCATAGCCAATGGCAGCTGTTGAAAACAAAGATTTGAGATGTCAAACATGATAAATTTGGTATAAGTGGAAACACTTTAGGGAGAAACTAAGGGCCAGGGCTGACTACATTTGGAAATAAATGGGCTCTAGTAGCCTCTAGCTTGTGGGCAGCAAGGCAGGGAAATGAAGATGCTGCAGGAAAGAGGAAGAGGAGGAAAGAGAAGGACTGACAACACTCAGTCTGCTTAATTGGCTTTATATTTACAGGACAGTGAATGTTACCAGAGCTGTACAATACAAACATACCAGGTAAAAAATATTTTAAAACATCAACCAGAGAATCTTCCAAATGCTGGAAAAAATAGGGGTGGGAAAGATTTCTATTCACTCTAAAGGGAAATTTAAACATATTTCTTTATTTGTAGGCTTGAACATAGTATCACTCCTGTATTTTTTTCTGTTTTATACAAATTGGTGCAATAAGCAGCACTGGATGATACTGGGCACAAATCATATATCGTAGTATGGAAAGAGAGAGACCCACTGATACAAAACCTCCAACTTAGGGTTTCAATGCTGTGCAATGGCCCTCTTTCTGAGTCACATGCCAGTGGTTCTGAACCATGCGATATTTCTTGAGATGCCTGCGTTTCTGCAAGTATTTGAGGATTTCACCAGCAGCTGCAGATGGATCACACCCCCAGCACCCCCAGAACACCTATGGTGTGGCAGCAGCAGCCACAGTGCAGCTTCAGGCTGTGCAAAGACAGCCCCTGCATCAGTTGCATCTTTATTTTTCTGAGATGTCCTTAACAGCTACTGGGGCCAGAGGAGCAGAGGTTCCTGCCTTTCCCTAGGGTCACAGTGAGTACATACTTCTGACACTGTACTGGCATTAAGCTTTTAGAGGAAGGTGCAGATTAGAGCAGGTGTTTTTACCTGTTTCTGATGACTTTTCCTTTTATAGGCCTGTTGTAAATTAGTGGCACTTCTGTAACGCGGGATTTCCCTGGGAGGATGTGGAGTGGGGTACAGTCACTGCGTTAATCCAGAGTGTCCCTGGCCGGGGATCACTTTGGAGGTGCAGCTTGGCACCAGCAGGCTGACCTTTCCTGCACCCTGGCCTAGGAATAGGCACTGAGCACTCTCTCCCACCCAGCTGGGATCCCTCACGTGTTGCCAGGAACAAAGGAACCAGAGGGCTCCTTTCATGGAGCTCTGAAACAGCTTTATTCTTTGAAGTAACCCAGAGGCAAAGAGGCCAGTGCTGGGTAGGGTGCAGGCTTATAAAGGGATTTGAGGGCACAGGGGTGGAGAGAAGGTGGGGGGATATCCATGCTACCTATGGGGAGAGGGGAGCGGTGGAGGCAGGGTCAGGGACCACTGGGGAGAAGGAAAGGGTGGGGTGGGGGACCTGGTCAGCCGGAGGCAACTGCACTGGCTGATAGGAGAAGTAGTTTTCCTTTATTCTCTTGAGTTCCCCTGAATCCAGGGGGTTCCTCAAACCCACCATTTAGAGGTCAAAGGGTGGGGTGGGGGACCTGGTCAGCCGGAGGCAACTGCACTGGCTGATAGGAGAAGTAGTTTTCCTTTATTCTCTTGAGTTCCCCTGAATCCAGGGGGTTCCTCAAACCCACCATTTAGAGGTCTCTCTCTCACCCTCGGGTCCTTCGTCATTCACCACAATATCTCTCCCTACTCTGTTTAAAGGAAAAGCCTCTCCCATCTGCTTAGTCAGGCACTTCCTAAGGAAAGTAAACAAGCTTAAAACAATAAAAATTATCAGAATCACCCACAGTCCAGCTTTGACTAAGGATAGCAACCATTCTTCAAGTCCCCATTCTCCGAGAAGGTCTTTGAGCCAATCTGCTTCCCCTTCTACCTTTAGTTCTTTGATTTGGTTCTTCATTTTCACTATTGTGGCATGGATGCTTTGGCTATGAGATGACAGGTTAAAACAGCACAGACCTTCAAATTCCTCACAGCCATGTCCATGGGC